>CM068372.1:236076842-236241842 GCA_034769895.1 Magicicada septendecula | reverse complement strand
CACACACACACACACACACACACACACACACACACACACACACACACACACACACACACACACACACACACACACACACACACACACACACACACACACACACACACACACACACACACACACACACACAATTCGCGTTATTTCTGGCCTCATTCATGTTTATTTTCTTACATTTGCACGCTTTTTAAATGGAAAGTGCCGAAACCCATTCCAACATAACGCGTGCAAGCCGAAAAAGTGTCCAGCGTGGATAGCGATTTGCTTCCTGTGGATCGCTGGGCTGTGTAACTGCACGTGTTTACAGAGGAACGATTCATAGACAGACTTTTCGTCTTTAGGGAATGAACCCTCTGCAAGATGCTGAGGGTCCATGAGTGACTTCGGAGCGCTCCTTCTTTTCCGCGTGTTTGTTCTGTGAAACGTACACTGTAGATTCGCAGCTTTATTCTAAGCAACGCTCAATAGGAAATGTTGAAAATTTTTGTCCACGGTGTACCCTCATACATACTAAACCTGCTCTGATGTTTTAATTACGGACATCATAATATTAAAACTTTGGAAACTTGAGCACTAATTAATGAAGATAAATCATTAACTTATACAAACCATTAATTTAATGCAAATTTTTTATATATATGTGTACAACGTTATCGGCAACAAAGAAGTAGTTTTTGTTAAAATTCCTTCCCGGGATATTTGGCCGTAGTCCAATGTTTTGTACAAAACCAGACGTTTCGGCAATGCCATCGACTTACATCTTCAGTGAAAATCGAGTGCGATAACGTGAGGTGGTATACGTTAGTGACCACAGTACTGTGGTTAAGGCTGAAACAGTAAGTAGAAAGAAGTAGTTTCTATGGTAATATTTCATTTCGAAAATTATTTTAAATATAAATCTTAGAATATGGAAGTCATGTATGGTTCTCCATACCGATATTTTGAATCCAAAATGTTTCATTTTAACACCAGACAGTTCGTACATATGACGTTGCCGCATTCTGAACGACTAAGACTGACATTCTGGGTCCTTAGCTAGCTTAGCATTAGAAGAAGGAAGTCGTCTGGTAATAAGTAAAATAAGACGTATGTTGATCCTCAAAATTGTTTTGTTTTTATGAGACAAAAATTTGGTTTTTCCCAGATGCATTTTTGACCTCTGCTGGTGCTCAGTGTCTAAAACTAACTCGGATCGGCTGGCCAAGATAAACTGCTAGTATTGTTTGTTCGCGGGGTTCAGTTGACTGTATATTAATGCAAACCCACTACGTAGTCACGTCATGTTGCTCTTATGTTAGGGCAACTAGTGAGCTAAATTCGTGATCGACAGACGGGAAGAGAATTGTCAGTGTAGGATTATACATATTTTATAAGGTGTGCATGTTATGGCCGACTACTGTGAGAAAGAACTAGAATACACTTATTGATTGGGGATCCATGAGATTTGAGTACTGTGTGAAGAACACGGCGCAGTGCGAAGTACTTTAGGAGAGGAGGGAAAATCAGTAGTGAGATAACATTAGGTAGGCGTAGACGATTCGAGTTTCCTGAAAACCTGAAGAAACGTTGATTTCTTATCATTCGTAAAATCAATTAAACAGTGACAGCGAGGCGATACCATTCTCTGTAAAATACTTTTGCCCCATTAGGTGAGACTGTTGATGAGAGAAAAGACATCGTGTTCTTCCTATTTCCTGTACGGCTCTGGCGTATTTTTTCCCCGTCTATCCACAACTAGTGTACCGAGGTAAATACTTTTGCTAATATTCAAACCTAGTTGGTTTCAGACTTGTTTTTTGTCGAGTCAGATGCATTATTTGCTATAGTGAATCAGCAAGAGCAGTACGTAAGCGCTTGCTACGTATATCGCGGAACGACTTGGTAAGGATGTTTCACAAGATGGAGAGAATTGCTTTTAAAGTGCGCTTGAGCAGGCAATTAACGTGTATATGAATTTCTAGATATCGGAATCTTAAATCGACTTAGACGATAGCGAGAACCAAATACGGTATAAACAGTCACATGGGAAAGCGACGTTGCTGATTCGTTATTCTGAATGAACTATAATTCAGAACCTGTATTTGAACTTCCTTTTGTTGCTAGTCGGTTTGTACAGTTTTACTCAGTATTGATGTATGTGACTCTGTTAAACTACTTTCCTAGTGAAACCACAGAATCGATACCGTAATCTGTTTATCTGTATTCTGTAGCAACTGAAAGAAAAACTTTTTTTCCAATCGAGGAAACTGACTGACCGAAATCATTTTGCGATTGAAGCATTCGTAATCATTAGTCGTTCGATATAAATGTTTTTTTGGACTGTGGAGTATATTTGTTTTCAGCTTTAAAGCGTAAAAAACTTTACAGTGTATATTTAAAAAAAAAACTGTAAAAAGATTAACAGTGTAAGCTTATCAACGTAAAAACGATTCCGAGAGACTAAATCGTGCAATACTCTACTCCGAAATCTCGTCGTAATGCTTTTTACGTTTATAGGTATGTGATTAGTCTAAACGGTGTAATGGTTTGGCAGTGCGGTCTGGATTTTCTTGTGTCTCCATCAGTTGTCTTGGGTAAAGTCCCCTGCATCCTTTGTCTACAGTTTTTCTGAGATTTGTTCGGGTCGTCTTCGTGTGCTGTTGTCACGCTGTAATATTCCTGGCTTCAGCCGAAGGTAGGTATTGAATCTTTAGTGACCACTGGATCTTGTACTGCTTTAGACTGAACTCTATGTCTGTGCAAGAAATGCGAGAGAGAGAGAGAGAGAGAGAGAGAGAGAGAGAGAGAGAGAGAGAGAGATTATACACGCGCACGCGTAGGCACGCGCAGTGGTGTAAACAAACCGACGACTACTGAGAAATACCGATTCACATTACGTTATCAAAACACACTTTCAAAATCATCAAGAAATAGTTTTATTTTGTCACATGTTTGACGTTTTTTCTCGGTGTGGAGAGCTTTCCTTCTGCACTGCATTTCCTTTGGTTTCTCAAGTATTTAACGAAGCCTTCCCATTTATTATAGTAATACGCATCTCGTTTTGTTGCTTGAGTCAGCGAGTTTCGTTGTTTTTCTTCATAACATTTTTCAATTATATGACTAATTATTTCGCCACCTTCACTGTGAACAACGAAACTTCAGTTTCTTTCTTTCGACAACCCTTGAAAAGACATTGTGAATAGACAACTACAAATAAAAAAATAACAGGACAATTCACTTACTAACAGAAAGTAACTAAAAGTACACTAATCCTAAGCGAGTGGATGCTAGTCTGACTGCGAACAGCGCGTGGCAGCTATCATGAATCATTGGCCTTGACAAACTAACGCTCCTAACACAAACACACTCACTCATACTGTATCCCCTCCATTAGAGACACAGAGTTCAGTCTCGTGCAGTAAATAACGTTTCAGTTTCTATTGAAAAGACAGTTGAAATATCGCCGCTTGCAGAGCCCTTGTAGAGTCAGTTGAAGAATCTTGGCCACAGCATTGTTCAGTTCATTAGGATGAACAACATTTTCAGCTTTTTCGTCACCTGACGTTTACGAACCACGCATGTCGGGTGTAACCTACAGCAAATACGTCTTACTGTGTCGTTAAACTTGTGTTCTTATAGTTGCGGGGTACACGGCAGGAGTACGATGGAACGCAAGCGTAGTGCAGTATGAGGACAAGAAGCATTTTTACTTCCATGTTCCATAAGGAAATGGCGATGGCGAAAAAAAATCGTGTTCGAGATAAGGGCTGATTCTGATTGTAACCCTCAAAACATGAAGAAAAGTCATTTTCCGAAATGTGTGTGTGTGTGTGTAGAATGTTTTCTATGGCGAACGATGACTGTCGCAAATTCAAACAGAATCAAATAATTTTTTGCATGTGTGCCCGAGTTATAGAGGACTCAAGGCCTATTGATTTTGGCGAAGATCGGTTAAGGGGAAGGGGTAGTTTACCTGCAATGTTTTATGTTTTAACAAGAGTAAAGTACTTAATTTGGATATAAAGTATCCTGAAAAGAAGGTCATAATCCAATATAAAAAGGTAGATGAAATATCTATAAATGAAAAGGGTAGTTGAAGGGGGAGGGTATAATTTTTTATATCTGTACTACGTTATCGGCAACAAAGAAGTAGTTTGTTGTTAAAATTCCTTCCCGGGCTGTTTGGCCGTGGTCCAATGTTTTCTGCAAAACCATACGTTTCGGCAGTGTCATCGACTGCCATCGTCAGTGAAAATCGGATGCGCTAACTTGAGGTAATATACGTTAATGACTACAGTACTGTGGTTAAGGCTGAAGAAAGATGTAGTTTCTATGGAAATATTTCATTTCGAAAATGATTTTAAATATAAATCTTAGAACATGGAAGTCATGTATGTTTCTCCATACCGATATTTAAAATAAACTAAGGCTGAATAGAATTTGATAATAGGGAAAAAGAATTGTCTGCGAATATACATCTTCTACAGTGCATTACAATATAGTACTCCCACTTTAAGGAATTTATAATATTTAGTTGTTTAATTATTGCCTTGGTGTTTACCAAACGTCTAAAATTTCATATGGCTTAAAATTTTTTTTTTAGAAATTCTTCCCCAACATAGGTTAGGCCTTGGTGCCTGTTTCGGCTTCATAGGATTTACTCCCATCTTTTCTTTGGTGTCCCCACGCTTCTTCTTCCAGCTGGTTTGTATCTACTTGCCGCTTTCGGCAGTCTTCGATCACCCGTACGCTCCAGGTGACCCTTCCAATTTCTTCTATGCAACTCTATTTTCTCATTTAAGTTGTATATTTCCAAATATTCTTTAATCTCTTCATTTCTAAATCGATCTTGTTTAGAACAACCTTTGATTGATCTTAGAAATTTCATCATGTCCGGCTTTTATCTCTCTTTCTTATTATCCATGACGCACTTCCATAAAGAAGCATAGGGATACCTGTTACCTTGTAAAACTTGAGCTGAGTATCTTTCCGCGTTTTGTTTTTTAGTTTCTTCTTATGGTGCCGGACATAATTTGAAACTTATGTAGTTTATTGATTATGTCTCTATTGGTCTCATATGATATATCATACCCTAGGTAGCTAAAGTGAGAGGTTTGTTCAATTGGTTGTTAGTCATTATTTTGGCTCTCACAGGATTGCTTCCCAGGAAAGCCATCACCTTCGTGTTGCGTGTGGAAATTCTCAAGTTATACTGAATCAAACACGGTTATAATTATGTAGCGCTGTTTACAAACCATTTTCGGTGGTATTATGACCAATTTAAAACAATTTTTTAGAAATTATGAATACAAATTAGTGACTCTTATATGATGAATAGCACTATTACGAATTAAAGAAGTCAGCAACATTTTTGTTGAATTTGTTTTTCGTGTGTATTCCGTAGCATGGTTATAACTGTTAATGATAAGGCTCGTAAAACCGTTACAGTAACTAGTTAACAGAACAGGTCTGGTCTACCCATGAATATGTAGATTAAGAGACGGAGTAAAGGGTTACAACAGATACTAGCCGAATTATATTATGATAGTTACGCGTGTTGTATATGTTTGTGAAGACTCGGCAGATGGTTCTCTAGAGTTTAATAAAAGCTGTGGAAGTCGGGTAAAGTGTAAAGTTAAATAGCCGAAAGTCCTGATGTACCTGTACCTGATGTGATGTTATATGAAGGAAAATCGTAGTGAACGTTGGAAAACCGTTAATGTTTAAGTTGTTAGTAGAACAAAGGTTTTATTGTCATGGTCAGAGGTAGTTTTAAGGAGGTGAAATCGAGTATTCCGTAATAACAGTATTCCGTACCCCCCCCCCCCAAACAAACGTGAAAGGAAGATGGTAAGAGGAGAGAGGAAATGATTTTATGCGTTTTCATTAAGTACTAATTCGTGAGTATTATTGAATTGTTTGAGATAATCGATTGTTTATCGGGAAGAGTAACCGATAACGGAAGTAACTGGCAGTAATCCGTAGTAAATTCTTGTATTCCTAGGCTAATAGCAACTTCAGTCAAGAGTGGGTAGCCGCATTCTGATTCGTTCGGGTCGCTTTGTTAATCCCTTTCTGTTTAAACTTTTTGTGCCCTTTCAGAACAATTTCTAAAGCCGATTGATCGAAGAATATCTCTCGTAGTCTTCGTATCTGTCTCAGTAAACTGTTCGTGTAATATCGTTAGTTATTTTGTTTGTCTAATAACTTTTAGTAACAAGAAAACTTTTCTCAATTCGTTGTTTAATTTTTTCTCATTCTGCACGTGTTTGCTCGTACATCCTTGTGAATAAATACTTTATCATTAACTTTATCACGCTAACTCTGTTTACTGTGTGTACTTTCAAGACAATTTGTGATTACGGTTATATAACGTGTTGTATAAGTGAAATTCGTCAAGTATACACTTGTCCTGAGTTTTTGTCATTTAACTCTTAAATTGCCACTAAACGCGTACGTGCGCTGTGATGTAGCGGTGAATCGACGGAGCCACCGGACACAGTTGTGTAGCAGGGTGGAAATAGGTGCACTTTGTTGGGGTTCTTACGAGGCCCGGTATGTTACGGTCGGGACGAGGAGCTATGCGTGCAGCGTACAGTGGTCAGCTTAAAAATTTAGCCGTTTTAAAAATCATAAGGGGTGGGTGATTACTCACAGAAACTGTGACTGGAGACTGTAAGACCCTCGTTGGTGAGTCTTTCGATCCCAAGTCACAGCTTGTAAGGACGATCCCATATTCTAGGAATCGAAACGTCAAGGATAAAAAAACTACGATGGAAGCAGTCTGAATAGAGGCCTTACCTTACCTGACAGACATTTAGCTCTGCACGTCTTCGCGCTAGGGGCGATACAGCACAATAATATTGCTTGTGCATAGAGGAGAGGAGAAACAGAGCACAGAAACACGGATGGTGCGACGTTTATAGGATACCGAGTGCGTAAATTAGCAGCGATGTAGTCAGAATCGGGTTAGCGTGAAATCTATCTGTGGAGTCAAACTCTGTACAACCGTTCTCTATTAAAAACAGTGACGTGTATAAATTACGTTGTTAGCTGATTCTTGGAAAGCATCCAGATACGTGTTACTGTAAACTCTAGAGCGAACGACACGTCTATGATGTAGTTCTGAACTTTGATAGTATCGTAAACGTGTTCCAAGTGGCGCCAAGCGGTCGCGGTATTTGCAGGTTTGCGGAGAATTCACTCTGAGCGTTTAATTGTCCCCAGCGCTAATTTTGTCCCGAATACGCGTTGCTACCCAGTACGAGTCGTTACAAGCACATGAGCCACTTCCATGGTCCGTATTAGTCAAATCGTATTGAGGTCGGAAGCTTTTTGTAAGCTTGGTATACGAACAGCGCACATTTCTCACCGATTCGCAGCCGGGGAAACTCACTGGTGTTAAGTGTTTCACATTTATTTCGCTATCCAATTTTTATTTTATCGTGTAGTCCTTGGGAGTTGTCAGGCAGCAAGGGGTAGATTGGGATGCGGTTACCCGTAAACTGTAGTTTATAAACTTGTGCGTAAGTGACGCCTTAGACTTGATCATGGCATGTGTATGACAAGGATGGACATAAGTTCAGTTAAGCTACCGTCTCCTGACAACGAAGAAATTTGTTGTAACTGAGTCTTACGCAAATTTGTGTCTCCAGTTTTATGGTTTTTAGAGTGTCGTTTGTTTTTATTTTAAACCGATAAATATGGAGACACACCAGACCTGCACACAAATCCACAAGGAACATACAGGACTGAAGTCCATTATTACCAGTCAGCAACGGAAATCAATCCACTCTTAACTGTTTAACTAGAGACTTAGGTAACATGGCTGTCGATAAGTATACGGTGTACTGCGAGAAACGTGATCAAGTACATTAAACATGTCTTGACTTGTACATCATTAACAATTTTAATGATAACGTAATACGCCAAAGACACGAATAGACAAAGTGAAAGCGTATAAAAACGAAATTTAAAAATAGAATAATAATAACATTAATTAAAATAGAATTTTATGATAAACAGGTACCTCACCGTTTGACACGCCATTTAACGAAGTCACGCCTTTGCAGAGTGAAGCGCACGAAGTTCACCAGACTACATACGACCGATGGCGCAATAGAGGAAAACGCTAGTGTTAAGACGTGTTTGTCGACATACGAATGACACAAAGTGTACAGATTTTGTTGGTACATAATTCTGTACGGGCGTATTTACGGGGGGGGGGGACCTACAGCTCTTGCTGTAGACAGGGGCGTATTTACGGGGGAGGGGGACCCAGCCCCCCTAGAGGGTCGAAAAAGTTGACGAATATCATTAATCTCTTAATTCTTAGACTCTTTCATTATTTTTTCAGCTGTGTTTTTCACTGAGTAACTATTTTTAAATATTCAAACAGGTTTATTTCACAGCGTTTGCGTGTACGTTTGAAATATGAAATATAGAAAAATCAATTCAGTCAGTAAGTCTGGCTGCCAGAGCTGTTGGGTTGTGCGTCGTGAGACGACCCAATGGTTTCCTAGTACCGAGCCTCCGGTAGGGGCTCCTGCCTAGTGATCCTGTCCAGACGGAATTTTATTTATTTAATTTTTAGTGGTCGCTACAACGACATGCTCGTACTAGGTCGATTAGTACAGTATTTGTCGAGGCCGTTTCCAAGATTCACCTGGACGTGTTCGGTACTTGCCAAGGCCAGCTATGAGTGGGTTTTTCTGGGTCCTGGCAGCTCGGACGTAAAATTTACGTGCAAGTCGCCTTGCGGTGTCATCCAAGGAGCGGACACCGAGTCCTCTTCTCAAGAGACGAGAAGAAAACCGATAGGGGACTTTGGCCGCTAGCCGAAGACCTCTATCGAGAACGCTTTGCAACTTTCTTTTATGAACGGTTGCGAGGTAACCCCAGACGGGAAGAGCGTAGGTAATGATCGGCAACAGGTACGCGTTGACGATCAACTTACCCAGCTTGCGGGTCATAGCCTTGTTGACAAGTATCGGAAACAGTTGCGCGAGACGAGCGGACGCTTTCCTTCGCATCGTCTCAGCGTGGGCACGCCAGGTGAGCCGACGATCTAGGTGGACACCGAGGTACTTAACTTCTCTCGACCAGGGCAAGTACGTTCTACCTAGTCTCACTCGGCCTCGTGGTTCTTTCCGGCGCTTTGTGAATAGCACCGCGGAGCTCTTGGTTTCGTTGACGGCAACTTTCCAGCTTTCCGTCCACGTCGAATACGCATCGAGTGCGCGCTGAAGTCAGCGTTCCGATCGGCGGTATAGACCGCCGTGTCGTCGGCAAATAGAGCCATCTGGACTCCAGGCTCTCTGGGTGCGTCGTTGACGTACACGGAGAACAGAAGAGGCCCTAGCACGCTACCTTGAGGTACCCCGGCTGTAATGCGTCTCTCGGAAGAGACATGGTCGTCTATTCGCACGCAGAAAGTCCTCTCCGTCAGAAAGCTAGCAATCAAGCGAAGGTAGCAGTCTGGGAGCTGGATTTCCCGGAGCTTGAACAAGAGCCCGTCATGCCAGAGTCAGTAAGTAACTTCTAAACAATGTTTTAGTAATGCGTATTTTTAGTGTGTTATTACCGTTTGCTTTAATTGGATTGATTTCAAGACGTTAAAATACGTTTTTCAGTCACTTTAAAGAAAATCATGTTCGTCAGTCTTAACTTGTTTTTTCTATTGTACGAAGCCGACTAGACCGGACCTCGGACCCCCCCCCCCTCAAGACCACATTCTAGATATGCCACTGGCTGTAGATTGTAGGTCTGTTTGTTACTGTTGTTGTATGCGATGCTCTACATAACGTGTACTTTTTGTCATGTCCAACGTGCGTAACGATTACTGTATTTTATACAAGACGACACCAATGAGGCGTGTGCTAATTGGAATTATAAACCAATTTATACTCTTAAGAATCCTGACCAGGCTGTTTTGGCGAGAATATAGGTAACGTATTCTATACGATAAGAAACTTAATGGAGGATTTTGAAGAGTGGGATTTGAAAATATCCGTATTCGGGAAACTCGTTATATCGTAATTGGTGACGATGGGCAAGGCGGTTTTGAAGTAAAAGCTTGATAATTATTCAGCGACGCGCAGAACATCCACCAGCTACACACGCAACATTCACAAGTAGAGCCTAGACCGTAACGGTAGTATTGTAAAAACTGCCATCTTTTCGCCACAAGACACAACTTTACAGTTGCCCTTTTTTACTGTTAACCCCGCATCCCCTAAATATTCATAATACTGACTATGTGGTAATTGATGACGAAGACAATATTTCATTACTAACAAAGAACCCGTAAAAATTATTCGGAATAAATCCGTCTCCACTCCGTTGCTCGCTTTCGCTGTGACATTGCTGAATGTCACTGTGTAAGGCTTTGAGTAAATCTTGTGCAATAAACTACCGGAATGTATAAATAAATTTCCTTATCTCGAGCGAAGATTAGTTTTGTGCTCCTGCTTCTGTGACGCGATCGCGGGTGAACCTCTTACGTAACGGTTCCTTACAGTGTTATTACAGCAATATTTCATGTACATTGTAATTTAATGTAGTCCAGAGCAATCCAATTAATTGTAATGTAATCGACTCTTTCTAGTGTAGAGGTCCGTCGTGCGGTGACTGTTCTAGGTTTGCGTACTTAAGCATATGACTCTTAATTTTATAAGTGTAGTCAGGATCCGTCGAGTTTGTATAGATTGTAAAGATCGTAATTGAAATAAATACAAATATGCAGTAATTAGGTCTGCATATTTATATATTCTAATGCGTTGTTGGTGGTAAGTTATATGAGTGGAAAATATATTTGAAATATATTTGTGTCCTTCAGTGGTAGATCCAGAGAGAATTCGTGGGTAGGGGGAGTTTGTATGCAGGTAACTACAATAAGACGTCGACTTTCTTCTTGCAAAAACGTGATTTCTGGTTTTTGACTATTTTTAAACAACATTTTTGAATATTTTTAATTGGATAATTATGTTTGCCAGAAACAAGTAATTTTAATCAACAGGGTTATGAAAATTTTTTTTAGAATTTGATTGGAGGTGTATAGCCGATGTATGTCTTTGTGGGGATCCGCACGTGGTTACCGAAGTAATCAGGCATTGAAGAACAATGCGAACCGAATTGTATGGCACGGAAGATACAAATCGTTTATCTTCATAGATAACTGAATCGTCTCTAAAGTACACGTGTTTGACCCACGTGTTTATATCTATAAATGTCGGTGGTGTTGTGTCAAGATCAACAGTTATTTATAGTAGTAGTTTAACAAAAACTACTGATATCGGTCGTATTTAAGGTGATAAACACGTATCGGTAGTAGTGTAACACGAACGGTAAGTATCGGTAGTATGCAAGTATCGGTAGTAGCTTAATAAGAAGCACGGGTGTCGATGGTGTGTAGTGAAACTATACAGTTATCGGTAATATTTAAAACACGTAGTGGCAGTCGTTTAAAAACTAGTTAACTACATCGGAAATAACTAAACAAAAAAACTGTATCTGTGTAACAAGCGGAAACTATATGTATGCCCGTCTGTAGTAATTTTAGCAAGAACTGTTCATATTGGTAATAGCAGCAGTAGCGGTAGGCGGCATTGTTAGACTGAGATAAGAGATAATCACAGTATTAGTAGTTAAAAAAAAATCATCTTCAACGCGTAGCAGTTTGCAGTTTCTAATATTTTATGGTTGATGATTGAAACTCGTCTTCGCTCAAGCATTAGGTCCATGGCCTGTTGTGTTCTCTAGTCCTGATGCAGCTGAGGCCACACAACTGCCAGAGACACCAGCCTGCATTTTAACCATGTGAAGTAACGAAAAGTATGGCAGAGAGAATATTGGTTTTGCGCAGAATTGGAACTCCAACTTAAATAAACAAATTTCAGTTCTCTTACGTCATAATAATAATCAATGGTATTTTAATTCCAGTATCCTACATTTATTTCCTTACCTCAGTCTATTGCTACTTCATAGGGAGCACGTAACTCGTATGTACCTCTAGTGTTCTACCGTTTCGTTTATATCTGAGGTATTCTTTCACACTTCATTCTCATCCCACACCCGTACTAGAAAAGTTGTTTTCTTTCTGTTCCGTGAATTACCGTTTCCTTCCTGTTTCTTTCGTTCTTGTATTCCTCATTTCTTATGCGTTCTAAGTGTGAAACTCTGGAAGCTCACTTGAAAAAGTCCGTTTCTACAGCTTCATCGGTTTTCGGTTCTTGTCGTTGCTCGTCCAGCACTCCGGTCGTTAAACAGCGAACGACTCCACGATAGCCTTGTAGACGTTCATCTTTGTTTTCGGTCATCTTAATGGAGCACAGAAGGGCGCTGTAACTTGAGCATGGCGATTTTACCCAGATCTACCCCGTGTAACTATAGGCATATAGTTTGGCTTCTTACAGATTCCATCATGACTAATAATATTTTCCAAATAGAGGCTATCGCTGGCACTGTTTTGTTATTATGTTGTCAGGTAATTAAAGGTTCTCAGATTGAGTTCCTAAATATAAATATTCAGGTGTTTTGATGATCTGATTTAATCCCCAACTGTTGTCATGAATTCACGAATAAACTTTATTTTGTACATATTAGATTATTTCTTGTTTTGCGACTCGTTTTCCTAAAGTGCCCCTCTTTTATTTGTGCTTATAATGAAATGACTCTGTAAAACTGTCAGACTGTACATAGCTTTTCATGTGCCAAAACGTATTCCTTTTTCATCGTCCTCTGTGTAGGATTGCAATTTATTTGCGACAAAATTTGACTTTTCTGTGTCATTAATCCGCCGAGATTGTTGTCTGACCGTATGCAGGCTATGTTAGTCATGACTTTACATCAAAACGACGCACTTACCGATATCCGTACCCACTTCCGTTGAAAGACTGCTCGTTTACGTCGTGAAGAACACAAGAGTACGGTTCGTGTACGTAAATAAATGTTACAGTAAACTGGCGAACTCCTACCTCGAAAAACATACAGAATTGTTAAAAGCAGGAAGATCGATTCTCTTGCAAACTAATGTCCGTATTAATAAATGGTTTTGTCAGTAAATTAAAACATTTTCGGCATGGAAAATCGCTTACCTGGTATCAAATTCTAATAATAGATCCCTAACAGAAAAGATCCCAAGATATTAAAGAGATTTTAGTGTTATTTGCACTTTTGTAAGTCGTTTGGGAGGACTATTTATGACAAAAAATGGAAAGGTGTAAGTCGTGGGATAAATGAGGATTAAAGTGGATTTGTTACAGGAAATCTTCTCACTTTGGTCTTCTTTATAAAATCCTGCAGCAGTTTAGTTTATTTACATTACAGCTGAGTGAGAAGAAAGTTGAAGTCGGAGAAGAGGTATCTATGATTCCTGTTGATCTTGGAAAAGTTTATGACACTGTCTCTAGAGTAAAACCATGGGAGACGTTATGGTCGCTGAATTTAAGTAGACGGATGTTACTAATTATTAAGGAAGTGTATAAAGACAAAACGCTAAAATAAAACTGGGTAGTCGAGTATAAGAATCCTTCCATTTATCAAAGGATTCAGGTAAATGCTTTAATTCAGTTTGTACGTGGAGGTAACATAGAGATTTGGAAACCAGTTGGAGACGATACTTTGTTTTCCCTCTGATTTGCTGGCGACGAAGTTATCTTAGCCCAAGAGTTGTATAACTTACAATTTATAATCAAAACACCCAATCGAGAATATGAGAAATAGCACCTTAAGACGGAGTACCTAGTTGTCAACTCAGACGGCAGATTGTTAGCTGCTCATTTAACGTAATGTCGAGGTCATTACATAACAAGAAGTCAGTAACATCAAATTCTAAAGAGCGGTCGTTTCCAAAAAATGGGGTTTGAGAGTATAGAACATGATAAACAGGTCATCAGAATCAGGTGTTGGATGCTTTAATTTCTCATCTTGGAATCGTAATATATAATTGAAATAAGTAGGGAATTTCTCTAATTAATATTTAAGGGAGAATAAGTAGAGACTTCAAGGCGATGGTTGAATCGGTAGTTACATATGGCTCTGAGACATGATCTCAGAATGCAGGTTTGGAAGAAAAATGAGGTAGAAATGTATTAATTAGCGAGAAATACTAGCGTCTCAAGACTAGAAAGGAAGACTGACCAGAAATAAACACCATTATGGGTGTAGAAGAGACCGTGGTAGATCGATTCGAGAGGCGACGTTTAAACACGCTTGGGCTAAACTAAGAATGCCGTAAGATTGATGGGCAAAAAAGGTATTCCAGTGGAAATCTTTAGAATGAAAAAGAAAGAGGAAAACCGCAGCGGACGAGGGATGAAGGAATTTGGAACGCAATGGAGTCTTTGAATTTGGAAG
Source organism: Magicicada septendecula (assembly GCA_034769895.1). NCBI lineage: Eukaryota > Metazoa > Arthropoda > Insecta > Hemiptera > Cicadidae > Magicicada > Magicicada septendecula. The sequence continues at coordinate 236,227,511 of CM068372.1, read as the reverse complement.
AGATATACATACGTTTACGGGGTTTGGATAAGAGATGAGGGACGTCTTCAGTTGTAATACGTTAATTAATATAATAAACATTTTTGTGTAGCCTATACTGAAAAAGTGTGTGCAGTGGCAGTGGCAGTGAGATATAAATATGTTGCTATTACACACAGTCTTCACGGCTTAGACTTCTGAGCCAGTCAGTGGTCGAATGTAGGACATCAGCAGAGACAGATTTATTCATCACTCTGACACCTACACATTTGTCTTTCTCAGTTAAAAAAAAGTACACGGTCGCTCCACGTGGCTTGTAACCTGACGGATTATTAAAAGTCGCTCCCCGTGTATTTCATTTGATGACACGTTTCGAAACGTGCGTCGAGGCTAATCCTTGGATTTTCAGAGCAAAAAAACAACGTAAAATACGTTGTAGATCACTTTTTGTTTTATATATTGTATTTCACGTCTGTGCACGTAAGTGTTGGGATTGTTTTGAATCACACAGGGGTTTCCCTAGGGTACGGTTTAAACCCCCGGTTTTGTTAGTACGCAGCGTCGAGGCGGTTTTTGTATTTCTGTCGTACTGCAGCTATTCTGTACAGCATACTGGCCATGTACGGAATTTACGCACAATTTGTGTCGTCATCACAGATAGTTAGCTGTTAACATTTCTAAATATTTTATACACAGTAGTGTTCGGTAGACGCGTCACCTCTTCTCGTATAATCATAACGTCCAGTCTGTCTTCAGCGGCTTATCAGTATGATAAGAACAATGAAACATAGTTCGGGAACGGTAATGCCTTCGGACGTTATGGTGAATCCTCTCCTCATTTTGTGGTATGCAGAGCACCGAATCGCCGTGTTCGTGATATCCCATTGTGACGAACCAAGTAACGTTCCACATCTTATTCGGCAGCCGTTCATTGAGCTCTGTTGCATTCCATGTGTACACATGGATTTCAGTATCTGGCTGTAACCAATATCTAATTTAATTAAGAAAGTTGTGTTAGTGGTTATAATCACAAACAGAATTATCACTGTTTGCAATATTTAATTGTCTGTTCATTGCGAATAGTTGTTTTTCATCAGGGAATATGTTTGTGAAATTCATTCAGTGCTCTGTTCTTTTCTTTTTAACGCAGGCTTTCCTCGGCAAAAATATTCGTAAATGAAATCTAATAACCTTTGTAAGTAACAGTGGCTTAGTAGCGAGTAATACGCGTAAGAATTATTTATACGGGTAGAATTTTGCCGGATAAATTTGTCCGTTTCGATACGTGTTGTTTGAAACTCCTTTTTGTTTCTTATGGAACAGTATTTTGACTCTGAACGACTCCATGTTCAGTGTGAGCTTTGGAGGCTAATTGTTCTTACCTCGGTGTGCCCAATGGTTTTAGCTCCAACCAGACAACCGCTGTTGGGAATCTTCTAAGCTCTTTTGTAATCCGTTCATTGAAAGCCACCGTCAACGCCCTCGCGTGTAAATATTATAGAATTCCATCTGCTTGGATCGAAACAGCTCCTTCAAGCCTGCATTAGTATCAACGTGAGCAAAGTATTTCTTCAACCAGACCCCGACGAATTGTAACAGTGTTAAATCGCAACTAGTAACAGATTGTATCTTATCCACAAAAAGACTGTTTCCTCTAACGGTTGGAATGCCAGTAGACTTTCGGAACACGACTCCTTCGCTGATGTGTAATGAGGATGCGTTGGCATGGTAGTTGTTGAGTAGACCCAACAGTTACGGCCACACTTGGTCACAGTCAATGAACTTTTAGAATTTTCTTTCATTGGCTTTTGATTGCCATTTGTATGGGACCCCAATACACTTAAGATGTACATTTGTTGCTTATCTCTCTCTATATATCTCTTATATATATATATATATATATATATATATATATATATATATATATATTTCAATCACTTTCTGCTACAGTCCGTTTCTTGATGTATTAATACTATAATATTTATGACTAAATTTACCTCAAGATATACTTTTTTCCTTTAGGAACATGTTTCGGGAGATCTTGTTCTCCCATCTTCAGCCTTCGCCATCTTGTTTCTGGTGAAGTATTTGTGTGTTGGCTTCTGGATGTTATTGAGGTAGTTTGTTGGTCTTTGGTCCTTTAAAGTTGCATTATTGTGTGTGGTTGTGGTATCTGTTTTTGTATTTTGTGTATTTTCGATGTTAAGTGCTTTGAATATTGTGTCATGTTTTGTATTGATTTGTATTTGTTCTGGTATTAATTTGTTTTGTGTTTTATGTTTGTAAATCTGTAAATTTTCCCAAATGTTCATTATGGTGCCTTTGTGTGGTATATGTTTTATTAGTGTTACATTGGTTATGTCTGGGAATTCATGTCCTGTGTTTATTGCATGTGTGGCTAAATTGGATTTATATATATTGTATTTGTTCTGGTATTAATTTGTTTTGTGTTTTATGTTTGTAAATCTGTAAATTTTCCCAAATGTTCATTTGGTGCCTTTGTGTGGTATATGTTTTATTAGTGTTACATTGGTTATGTCTGGGAATTCATGTCCTGTCTGGGAATCCATACATCCCAAAATACAATTCACAGAAGAAAAAGAAAAACATAACAAAATCAACTATTTAGACATAACCATCACAAGATACAACAAACACATACAATATGCAATATATAGAAAACCAACTTCCACTAACATCATTATACCTAACCATTCTGACCACCCACCACAACATAAAATGGCAGCATTTTATTCGTTATTTAACAGAATGTACAAAATACCCCTAAACAAACAAGAAACTGACAAAGAAAGAAATATAATATACCAAATTGGTTATGCAAATGGATACAATAAAAATACAATGATCAAAATAGAAAATAAAATCAAATACAAAATAAAAACTGAACAATTAATAATTAATCAAACTGAACAACACATAAATAATAACAACAACAAAAAATGGGCCACATTCACATATATAAATAATAAAATGACAAAACTAACAAAACTATTTAAAAACACAGATATAAAAATAGCATACAAAACTAATAAAAATAAATTACAAAATCTAAATAGCTCACACAACAAAGATAATACAACAACCAACGGTATATACAAAATTGAATGCCAAGATTGCAATAAATGTTATATAGGACAAACAAAAAAACAGCTGAAAAAACGTTATTTTGAACACCTAAATGCATACAAAAAACCAAATATATATAAATCCAATTTAGCCACACATGCAATAAACACAGGACATGAATTCCCAGACATAACCAATGTAACACTAATAAAACATATACCACACAAAGGCACCATAATGAACATTTGGGAAAATTTACAGATTTACAAACATAAAACACAAAACAAATTAATACCAGAACAAATACAAATCAATACAAAACATGACACAATATTCAAAGCACTCAACATCGAAAATACACAAAAACAAAAACAGATACCACAACCACACACAATAATGCAACTTTAAAGGACCAAAGACCAACAAACTACCTCAATAACATCCAGAAGCCAACACACAAATACTTCACCAGAAACAAGATGGCGAAGGCTGAAGATGGGAGAACAAGATCTCCCGAAACATGTTCCTAAAGGAAAAAAGTATATCTTGAGGTAAATTTAGTCATAAATATTATAGTATATATATATATATATATATATATATATATATATATATATATAAGCGGCTTTGTCCTGACTGAGCGAGAATCAACGTAGAGCAAAAACTACTGAAGATAATGATCTCAAAATTTGAAGGTATATTCTTATGGGGTCGTAGATGCTCACTAAGAAACGGTTTTAAAAACTTTCACTCCTAAGGGGCAAACCCCCCCCCCCATTGTATGTATGTTCCACATCTCCTCCTAAACCACTGGACCGATTTCAACCAAACTTGGCACAAATATTTTACGCGACGGGAGAACCAACATAGGCAAGGTGTTTTTTCGATGGTGTCCTTTGGGGGGTTCTTTGGGGTCTTCCACATCTCCTCCTAAACCACTGGACCGATTTCAACCAAACTTGGCACAAATATTTTACGCAACGGGAGAACCAACAGGACAAGTGTTTTTTCGATACGATCCTTTGGGTCTTAAAAAACTATTAGATCTGGTTACTATTGCAATCCAATAGAATAGATTCTGGTTACCATAGCATCGGTGGAAGTCTCCCGCGTAGGAAATAGCACGGGAGTCGTCCGACGGGCCTTCCCCGGAGTTCATCCACGGAACCCGGGGAGTCTTAGGTCGGATCCCGCGAAAGACGGCGGGGCCAGAGGCCACGGTTCTTATAAATAAAGATATAGGTTATGATGTCAAAGGTGGTGTATGCATCTTAAGAAACTTCTTAATAGTGTGTGAATTCAGAGTTGTTTCAGTTTGAATTTAAAAGTGGATAAGTTAAGATCGAAGTAAGTTATAAGCGAGTATAAAAAACAAAGTTTTGATAGCGAATGTATTCAGATCATGGTGTTCAGACAATATAAATGCACTTGCTTCAGTTTGAATTGAAAAATTGATAAGCTGAAATCTATAGAGATATTATATAGTTAGAATAAGTTTAGGAGACACTAATTTAACAAATCCCTTATTTCAACATTAACACAATGAATTATAAAACGACAGTTAAATATGCAGCGCGTGCAAGTACTGTAGACATTTTATTGAAAACTAATTTAGCTGTTCGCCCTCTCCCAGAGTTAGAAATTGAGCAGGAGCATCACGCGTAACAGAATTCTTCTCCAGATATAAGAATACAGTTTATGACATGTTCTTAAACAGGTGCGCTACAGAGTATTCTTCCAGTGATAATGCGAACGTAACAATATAAGGAAGATTATACAATATACAAGTAATATAACGTTAGAACAAGAATAGGTGCCTATGAGCCTATGAATAAATTATGAACCCGAGCAACGCTGGGTAAATCGGCTAGATATATATATATATATATATATATATATAAGCCAAATACCACTGACTGACTCACTGATCACGATACCTCTGAAACCACTGAATGAATATCAATGAAACTTTGAACATAGCTTCATCATAGGTCTTAGGTGCTCACTAAGAAACGGTTTTAAAAACTCACTCCTAAGGGGCAAAAACCAAATACTGAAATTTTTCGCGGGAATTGCATACTTGGTAAATGAAGTGGTTGACATCTCAGTTTACTGGAAACCCCGAATACATTTAGTCCTGAGTTTTTAATCATTGTTTTAAATTGAAAAAAACTTCGTTGTTTGCAGGTAGTCGAGAAAATTTCGAAGTTCAATTAATTTTAAATGTGTGTCCTTTTTTCTCGGAAACGGCTCTAACGATTTTCTCGAAATAAATAATAAATAGCTGTTGCTATGAATGTAAATAAACAAACTAAGAGTTGAGAATGTGTACAATCTATCTAATCCTATACTATTAATCGAGCAATAATTGTACAATTACATACAACGTGAAACTCCGTAGCGAAGCACGGGTATTTTGCTAGTGTTATATATACGAGGTTTGATCAAAAAGTTCATACAGTTCTTGTTTATTTTAAAAATTATGCCTTCATTTATCGACACTTATACTGCCCCCTAAAAGTAGTCTCAGTCGTATGTAACACGATTAAGCCTGCCGTTTTGCGGTCTTCAAAATATTTTAAGCTTGCACTTCGGTACACCTTGAGGTCGTTCAGCGATTTTCGTTTTACGTCTTCAACGGTCGCGAAACGTTGTCCTTTCGTGGAAATTATCACTATTGGGAGGAAGAAAGATCGGGTTGCCGTGCCATCATTATGACATTTCATTTTACAAGCAATAACGTACGTCGAGGTGCATTATCGGGCTGCAGTTTTCATAATAAATTATTCTTCCGCAAATCTGGGCCGTTTTCTACGAATATTTCCTTACAATAGGCGTATAATGTCCGACATTATTTATCACTGCGACTTTCGATGAAATTTCGTGGAACACAACATAATCCGACAACCACAATCTTCAACTCATTTACGGCAGTCTTTGAAGCTTGTAAACCGCTTGTTCATGCACAGCAGTCTCGCAGAAGCCTTCTGAACACATTTACCAGGATAGAGCAGTTTATCTCACAGTTTACAAAAAATTTAATCCATTATCTTCAATCTTGCATTGTAGAATGACAACAAATACACCTAATACAACGCCTAAATTATGAATAATACACCTAAGGATGACTTACTGAATTAGCTGTGAAATCTAAACTATGCATCAAGTAGGGCTAAACGTTTAGACGATTGTCACTAACATGTTTACGAACATCACATAAAAACAGTTTTTTAATCGGACACGTATAGCGATGTAAATTGCAAAAATAGCGATTTTTTTAAATCAAACCTCGTATGTTGCATTTGTAGAAGCTTAATGCGCCCGCGGATTTGTGCTCGTTTGGTAAAGTTGTGAAATAGTTGCTTTGTGTTACTCGATCCATGTAATGAAAGTTACATGAGAAAGCGATTTCTGAGACGACGACCAAGTGAAGAGTAGACACTTTCAGGAACTTCAGTAAAGGACTTCTTGTTAACCGGGAAATTACAGTTTAGCTAGTAGGCCTAATATCTTTACGCTTTTACTGTGAACGAAGTCTTGCAAGTTGTGGAGTCATGATTTAAGTCAGACGATGTAATGCGATAGAATTTGAGTCCTAAACTGGTTTTAATTTGACAGCGACGTAAGTAAGACAACAGATTTGTCAACGAATTTACAGTTAGATAGTTTAATTTGTATTTAAAGTAAGAGCGATGTTTTGCATCCGTTCCGCATCGTGTGTGCGCAGTAATCTGTTTTATTTTATCCGTGTTCTGTCTCTGTATACAGTTCACTCCGACTGGTCCTTTCAATCACTGCGTGAGGCGGTCCTTTATGTGTGAGAATATGGTTGTACTGGGCCTTTTTTTCGCTTACGGATGTTTCGTCATAAACATTGATTTTCTCGCCGTAATTTTATAATGCCTATATTTTTCACTTTATCGGTCTATTTAATTCTTAACAGGTTCCTATGAAACGCAAGTCATACGTTTACCTCTCTTTGTTTCTAGCGCTCCGATTGTCCAGCTCGTCCTTTCATAGTGTGACATATTTCTTACATAATAGTTTTCTGCGATCGCATGGATTGTAACATTATAACAATGGACAAAATTATTGATCACCAGAGAAAACGTTACAAATTATTTACACTTTAAGTGACAACAATACTCGTATACGGAAGTTTTCCAGGTTCTACAATAGTCCAACACAAAATCACTACGAATTATAAATGTCATATAATTGTTATATGAATGTTATAAATGTCCGCACAAAACAATTAACAATAACATCAAATACCGCTGTCATATAACTCGCAGCGAGTTGTTCCGGTTTGAAATTTTAACTCTTCGCAGTATGTATCACACGACTCTGGTGTGTTGCTTGCTGTATTTACAGCCAGCAGGAACAAGTATAGTAATTTTGCTCAGACACGGAGACTGACAAGTAGGCCTACATGTGCAGCCGTCAACGCTGTACTTTCTCTATAAGGCCTACCGCGCACTGAGACGAAATAGTTTCGCAACTGTTTCTCACGTTTTAAAATCTCGTGTATTTATATAAGGGGTGCGGACACTACAGAAACGGAAACATAACTGTTTCCTACGGTGGTAACCGCAAGCCCTACTGTTTCTTATGGAAGTCCGCGCACTGCAAGTAAACAGTTTCGAAACTGTTTTGTGGTGGGGTTTAGATGCCGAATCTGTACTTGAGATTTGGTTTTGAAGGAAATGAAAATTATTTCATAAACAAATCAGACGACCACATTTTATACGTAGCTACTGTCTATTTCAAATACAGTCTACTATTTCAGTACAAATATAGCTATTTCAGTAGCTGCTGTCTACAGACGGTGCCGGCTGGGTGGTAGTGAGAACAGGCATTTGCCATATTTGTGACAGTAACCGATGTGACCACCAGTACGTATCATAAATAATATTGTAATGAACCAGCACTGCCTTCAAAATAACGAAAACCCACGTGCTTTCAGAATTAAGTAGCTTTCGAGTGTTTTCAGAACCAGGCAAAAGTGTCTGACTTTATGTTTTGTTTCTGAAATGTTGTACATCATAAACTTTCTTATTTTGTATAATAAATAGCAATTTGTTGATAAACTAGTTTTGTTAACAACCGTACAGAAATATGTAACACGAAAATCCAGTAAAACGACTCTGCTGAAATAACTTCATGTAGCAATTTCTGCCGTGTTTATACACGCAGAAAAATAATTTCCAATCACCATTCGGCACGCGTTCAACGAACGAATAAGTGAGTGAGCAACTGTTTCGTTGCAGTGCGTGGAGGTATAGAAACAAAACAGTTTTGTTGCTCAGTGTTTCTGAGGATGGGAAACAGAGACGAAACAATTTCGAAACAGTTTTTTTGCAGCGCGCGGCCAGCCTAATAGGCCTACTATTCGTAATCCGAGGCGCCACGCCTGGCCAAAATTCCTGTACGCGTGACAACATTTGCGGGGGATTTCCAGTTGTCGGTAGAATAATCTCTTACCATCTATAAGGCGTAGGCGGGAATGTGTTTGCAAAATGGAAGAGTGCTGCATACATAATACGTGCCAAGAGTCGTGTAAGCACGTAAGGCCCCTTTTATGCATCCGATTTATATCGTACGATACGTTTTGCATCCGAATTGACTCCGATTTCTGTGTGCGTAAAAAATATCTGAACAAACTTTCAGCGCTGCCATCATGAGTACTGAAAATGGATCCGTGCGTGTTGTACGGCGCTTATCGGTTCGTTTTTATAATCTTCGGAAGCGGGATCCCATAATGCTCTCCTGTTTTGGATTTCGTCAATGATCCTTTCAGTATTAATGTCGTCCATATTTACAATACAAATTAAGAAAATCACACTACCACGTGAATACCACTGATAACTTGGCACAGCGGCGTCACGATGCTATGGAGGAAGGTTGGTAGCACTACTGATGTCCGAAAGTCATCCGATAAAAAACAAGCGCGAGTGCATAAACGGAACCATAACGGCCCGTGTATCTAGACATCTCGTCCGATTTTTTTATCGTATGCGTTTCCTAGGACACGACGATATGTTTTTGAGTTCGGAACGATAAATTTATCGTACGACAGTGCAGAAAACTGTCCATATGTTTCTGTTGTGCTATATGTTGTACGAGTTTTTATCGTAGGTTATCGTACGATATAAATCGGATGCATAAAAGGGACCTAAAACGATGCAAAGAGCCTCAAAGTAACGATATAATTTCAGTAATGTCAATCTAACTGGCAGTTATTATCATCGCCGTCAGTGGTTATCATTTTCGAAAGAAAAAAACCTTTCATAGGCAGCTTTGGATTCTTATGCTACTTGCACCATCCACTGCGTATCACTTCGCTAACCAGGCAGGAAGTGAGCTTACTTGCTTAAATTTGTCTGATACTGTGAGCTTTCCAGTTGTTACGTTTCTGTTGATTTTCATTACTCGATTCTCACCTCTAATACCTTTCTTAGCAGTTTATTCATAAATGTTGATTTTGTAAGTAGGACATTAGTATTAGAAGTAATATAAGAGTAGTACATTATAATAAATATCCTCTCGTATAGGTGTTTTAAATAGCAAACGTGTTTAAAAGTGAGTGTAATGTAGACTTCATTATTCTCCACGGGCGAGTAATTTGAGACACGTGTCGTGTGATTGTATCAGCGGAGAATAAAATGAAAGAATAAAATATCGTGTTGCTAGGAAGTAAATGTCAGCGGCAATAAATTCGTAGGTATGCAACAACATAATGAGTAAAGCAGAGAATGCAGTGGCAAACAACATAGATAGAGTGTATGAACTATAATGCGTGATTGACTACTACTGCCGGTGGAATGGCTTTTGCGTGCGCGGTGTGCAGAACGAATTGTGAAACAGTTTCTTAATTTATAAATTTAAGATAAGTAAATTTTGATGTTAATGAGATTGAATATAACCAAAGGAAAGTTAATGAGCTTTAATGAAACCTAATTGATGATCGTGTTTTGTAATAGTTCGTAGGTTTCGGTAGTTATGTGATAATGATTTCTGTGATTTTGTGAACGGCTCATTTTCAGACCGTGTGTCACCGTAAAACGTCATGGCGGTAGCCGAAAGAAACACAAACCTTGTTTTAAATGTATGGTAAAGTTTCACGGTTCTGAATCGGAAAATTTGGTAACTGAAGTGGAGATTTAAGGAAAAACATATCTGGTCTTAAGATATGTAAAGTGCTGCAAACGGAGAGAATCGTATCAGTGGTGAGGACATACAGCACCAGGACTCCCAAGGACGGTTGAAATTGTCAGTTTCATATAGAGAATGTATTAGCCACAAGATTGCCAAAAACAAAAGACCCAGCAGGCGGGGAATTGGAAGGCCTATAATATAACAATCATGACGTAAAATTTTAGTAGCAACTGAAGTTAAGTTGCGTTGAATATTGGTGTAGATAGACGCAGTGGTGAAACGGGCCAACAGAAGGTAATTACATATCACCTTTTGAGTCCATTATGTGGGGGAGGAGGGAAAGAGTCCGATTTGACTTGTGAATACAGTCTCAAGTTAGTCTCTGAACATTTAATCCATTTAATTCTCGATATACATAGATTTTTCTCCCTAACAGACAATAAATCCCCTGAGATGTCCGTCACGGTCTTCTCATAAAAGACTGTTCGTTACATACAATTTTAGAAACGTCCATCGTTAATTTCAAGAAAAATTTGACTTTCGTCTGAAAGAAGTCCGCTTGTCTTTGGGGGTGACGTGCGTCTTGCACTGCCCACCGTGCATGGCTTTACATGCCGGGAAGAAAAAAATTAGGCTACTTATTCAACTTTAGCCATCCATAAGGTGTTAAATTTGTAGGCTTCCAGTCCAAATTCTTTGTTAGTAGTTCGTCCATAAATATGAATTTTATAACTATTATAAGAAGTAACCTATTATTAACATGTTCATTAAGTATATTTTAGAGCAGTGGTTCCCAAAGTGGGGTCCGCAGACACTCTTAAGAAAATTTAGGATATACCGTAATATTCTCCGATTTTTTATGCGGGGTCCGTGAATTTTTAAATTTTTTGGGAGGGGGTCCGCGGACTGAAAAGTTTGGGAACCACTGTTTTAGAGCTTAGGGAATAGCTAAAGAAACATTATTATAATGGAGACGTGTAATTTGTAACACGCCGTGTGATTGTATTTGCGAGCGGGCTGGATCGTACGGAGATTGAAACTGTTGAACACTATTGGTAGGGAATAAAACGAATTTCTAGAATATCGTGTTGCTGTGAACTACTATTCAGGGGCAATAAATATCTTGGGTACACAGTAATGTAATAAACAACAGAGAATGCAGTGGCAAGCTGAGTTATACAGTGACTACACAGGGAGGATGACAATAATGAGAATCGTGTTTATTCAAAATCAACACTGCGCTGTTATTAAGAACATAAAACTACAAGTAAATACCAATTTACGAATTATGTTCGTGCCATTATCTACATTACCGTGGCAGTTACGATGAAGATACGATATCCAAAGTTACGCGTCGTCACAATACTCGTCTGAAACAGAGTTGGAAGAGGATTGGTGGGTTGAAGTGTGTCAGCGTGTTCGTTGCTTCGGGTTTGAATCTCGTAGTGTCAAGCACACGGCGTCGTTACAACGAAAAACGTAAGCTTGTGTGGGGTCTCAGCCTATAGTAATGCATAACTGTTATCAACGGGAACAGACTTCATAAAATATTCATATCAAACTCTTGTATTTTGATTGCTGAAGGCGCGACGTAAGATGGATGGGGTTCTTTAACTCCGCGATGAAAGAGTTTTATTTATTTACACACGAGTCAGAAACACCGAAGAGGTGTAGGAGTCATGCAAATTTATGTTTGCGTTTCTTTTGATCTGCCCTTTACGATTGCGCGCATTATCAGTAAATGATCAAGATTGACGTTGTGCTTTGATGTTTTGGACTCTGCGTTTTAGTCGAAAGCTGGGGTGCGCTCAATAAATTTGTAGATGGTATAATTTAATAGTAATTTTGGAAGCCCTTTGTATGTTAAACTTTCAGAGAAACTGGGAGTTTTCAGTTCGAGATTTTACTGGTCTTTCTACTGAATACACGCTTAAAATTGTAAACATGTTATAGTGTGTAGTTTTAACGTAAGGCCCTTGAACATTTACTAGAATCACAGATTGATTTCAAGGGTTCTGTAAGTTCTTGTTCAAGGAATTACGTTATTAAAAGTTGTTGTTTTAAATTGTCAGTTATTATTGAATATAGACAGTGTAGTATTTTATAATGTCTCAACTTTAGGAGTTTTTGTTAACTTCATTAAACGATCTTTTTCCACTTATATTCGTGGTTACTATCATCGACTTAGTAAAGCACATTGTTGGAAAGTTGTAAAAGAGTAATTTTCTTTGATACTATCGTTTAGTTCTTGACGATTGATTGTTATATTGTTGAGGTAATTTTAGTTATGTTTACATCATGCTTTGACTTTTAGATCCCTTGATTTGTTCAATAGTTTGTACGTATCACACTTCTTACATTAAATGCAAACTGTAAGGCATGTCTGGTATTCTTTATTCTTTTGAGTAAAGTATTCTCGTGCTGATGCTGAACGTTGGTACTATTTTTTATTTAATCCATAATGCCTGTTTATGGGTTGTTTATTCATTTTGTGAATCGTTCACTTCGTGGCAACCGTATCCATCTTAAAAATTGTTACTGTAAAATTCTGGATTTGGTTTGTTATCTAACTGGCCACATTTTACGGTAGTCCATTTTTAAAGTTCTGTTTCGTTTAATAATTTGAACTGGTCCGTGGTACAGAAGTTTAATAACCCACCTAAAGGAAAAGCACAAACAGTAAAATAAGTAACCAGTAACCCACTGGTCATGCCCGGCTGTCTGTCAGGTATCCAGACTTGTTTACACATCTATCCGGAATAGTGTAGGATATTCTGCGTTGCTGCCTGTCATTAACCACATCCCCAAGAATTACTTTTAGATGTCGATTTCAAGGACTAATGCTGATAGAATGTTTAATTTTCTGTATTTATTTGTAGTCTCATATTGATCTGCTCTGTTCCATTTCTTTAAAGATTTTGAATTTCTTCATTCCATGCTTTAGTTGTCCCTTTCCTGTTTCTCATGTGTGGGGTTTTACTCTTGGACCTGTTTGTTTTACTTGTTATTGTCATTCTGTAAACCACTGGCCCGTGTATATTTTTGTAACGGGAACACAAAACATTTTGAGGTGTTACGCAGATACATGTACAAGAAAACTTTTTTTTTCTTTTACCACTCTGTGTCAGCCAAGTGAAGCCTTTGTAATATTAGAGTGATTGAATTCGCGCAGGCGTTGTTGCAATGCTTTGTTGCTAAAGTAACATTTTGAAAATTTCTTGATAATGCAAATCGCATAATGACCGTACAGACATTCTGACTATTTCTTTTGTTGACAAGAGAAATTAGAAGTTCTTTGAACGACGTCATTACTTTTGTAATGACGTAGTGTAATGTAAAATACTATTTTTTTTTTAATTCTGGGTTCGCGTTATATTATTTATAAATTGTCATACTTATGAACGTTTTGTTTTCCTTAAAATTTTGTTTCGTATTTGTATTATTTGGGCCCACAGTGGATCTAATATGTCGTGCGGGGTCATCCTACCACGTTAATGTATATATAGTTAATATAGTCGAGAAAAACTGCAAAACTTCGGATTCTCTGCAGTAGATCGAATCGACACGAAACGTTTTTAATGTCTTCTACATAGTGTCTAGATAAAAGTTAAAACAAACGTTTTGGGTGCTGTCACCCCTAAAGAGTGAAAACAACCCTTAAATGCTTAAAATTATTATTTTTTAACTATTCTGAATAAATTTGACGAAACTATGTAAAATGACAATACATAGAGGGTCACTGAAACGCTTTTTTGAGGTCGCTGATTAACAATTTAATGGAGAATGTAAGAGGCAGAAGGATAATTTGAAGGTGGTGACATGTATAAGGTAGCGACGGTTTTTAATTTTTTGACGATATTTTAAAACTAATTTTAAGGAAAACAAGTAATTAGGTCAAAATCTCATTGTTACGTTACGCACTACGGAATTGAAGTCACACAGGAAATTTCTTTTACAGTAATCTATTTGGAATACATTGTTGAAAATATTCATAATTACGTTTTCGAGATCGCTGATTAAGAATGTAAGATAAAAAAAATATTATAAAACAGAGTAAAGTTGAAGTGACCAATTTAAAATATTCCTATTTTTTAATTCACTTTCTTAGGAGATATAAGATATTCACATATAGTGAGATATGGAGAGCAAAAAAAATGGAATCAGTTAAGAAATATAGTTAAATGTCGTTTATAAAGTTCTGTTATTTTATAAGGGGCCCAGTGTACAACACATTTCCTTACATCATTTCAGTTCTGATCTGTGTAGTTAGAAATTCAGTTATGTTTATCTCCATATGTAAAGAATCCAAATATTTTAGACCGAAAGTGACAGTGTTTAGTTTGTCACTAAATATTTATCCTACAATAATTAAAAAAAAAAACGTAGTTGTTAATAAGCTGTATTTAGTATGTCTACCTTCCTTTACTACATTCAAATGAATTTATTTCCTGTTAATTAAGGAAAATAGAAAATTTTTCGACGTCACTAAATTAACCTAAGATTCAAAGTCTGTTATTTTAAAAAATGATAGTTGAAAAAAGGTTCTTAAAAACTTTAAGCATGGCAAGAATAATACAGGCTAACGATACCTGTTAAGAATTTTTCTTAACTTTCATTTAATAGTAACGTATGAAAAACGTATTTCCTTTTTTAACCACAAAAAATGTTAGTTTTACTAGTATTAGGATAAAACAGAATTCATTTGAAACGCAATTTAAAGATCTTTAATCTAATTTATGATTACTTTTTTCATTAGACTTGAAGTTTTAGTTGTACAGAAACAATAGGATAATGAAATTTTTTATCATAAAATAAACGTTATTGTGCATGTCTGCCTTTATTTTGGTAAATTTAATACTTTTTTTAAGTTATTTAATAATACATCTATGTGTTTGTTAAAATCACTAAATTGAGCTAAAATTCACAGTATAATAGTATCAACACAGACAGCTTGAAAATTCACAAAAAAAGATGGTGATGAGAACTGTAGAGTAATGATGTTTATTAGGGATTCAAAAAATTTTTACGTAATAGAAAATTACGGCAGAAAAATTACCAACTTTTTTTCAGAAGGAAATAAAAATACAGACGATTTATTACCATAACGTTTTTATTTGTACTGATATCATGATAGAGAAAAATTAATTTTAAAGAGAATTTTGTGGCCTTCAGTTTAGGTTATTAGCACTTTCAAAACCATAGTTTCTAAGTTATCGAGAGTAAAAAATTGTGGCGATAAATAAATTGAAGCATGATTTTTAAACATTCATATGTCTTCCTGTATTTTCCCAGTTACATAGCGAAAATTGTACTAGATAACATTTCAGTGGTGAAAATCACAATTTTTAACTCGCAGTGACTCGAAAAGCTTTGGCTTTCATGAACAAGTGCAAAACCAGTTTTTTTCTTAGAATTAAAGATCTATAAATTATAGATGTCATTTATGTTTTTTTAGTCCCCACCAACTGGGAAGGGATGGAAACCACCCCCTGGGCACCCAAAACCTTTTTATTTTCGTCTAGACCCAATGTAGAAAATATTCTGAAAGGTTTCATGTCGATTCGTTGTATTATAGAGAATTCCAAGGTAAAATGCTTCATTGACTCGCCTAGTATGACTATAATAATAATTAAATTTGGAATAATATTTGTTATAATTTGGATGTGAAGTAGAAGTATTATCGTTTCGTTGCCCCGAATTTATTTTCTTTCGTGAGTTTGTGCTCTACATGTGAATGTTGTGGTGACTGTTTTTTCAGATCTTTCCTAGAGCAGCTATGTGTTCAACAGAAGCCCAGCCCCGGCGTGTGAAGAAGCGCGAAGATATTGTATCTGCTTTATTGAAAGTGAAAATCGACCCAATTTTAATTTTCGATTGTTGGCAACAATGTGACAGTAACACGAAATGCTGGAGAAGTCGTTTTAAAGTACTGTTGTATTAACTACAAAGCGTTACCATAAAGTAATTAGTTTTTAAATTTGGCACACAATTTATGCGTTGTATTTTAAGATAGGAAGGGAACGTATGTATCTCGAACAAGTAAAAAGTTGTCGTATCCGATTAATCGGAATTTTCTGTGTTGACTGTAAATTAAAGGTTGACGACGCTTGTCATGCAGTTTCAGCCTGCAACCCAATGGCTGCTGTTTTAGTGGCCAAATGTATTAACGAGTACATTCTTTTTGGTTAACAGTACACCTCTGGTGTTCAAAATGTTTAGGTTCTTTCATTTGTTGGTATCAAAATACCTTACCGACGAGACCAGCAACAAATAGACACAACACGATCGTTGGCGTGTTATTCAAACGAGGCAACAACAGACGAGTCAAGGCGGACGGATGTCGGTTATTTTTCTCGCTGTCAATCTGACATTGATTTAAACATATCGTGTTTTGATTGACTTCGACGAGTGCTTGTAGGCTTCAAAATATGTTTTGTTCTTGGCGGGGCTCAACTTAGGTGAGTCTGTACAAGTCTGGCACGTTTACGGATGTGTGACCCGTTTTGTCTGTGCCAGACCATCGTTATAAGTACAAGCTGAAAGTGAATTTATAAATTCTTTTCTCCCTGGATACGAGGAAGCGTTATGTGTATCCGTGACGGAAAAATTTGTTGGGAGTAATGATTTCTTAAATATTAGTGTAATGATAAAAATTCCATGTAACTTAATAGGGAGGGGGTGTATAATCAAAGTACGAGAGCCACAGTATGGATTCCTCCATTTGCACCTACGCATGCTATCAATCGTCCTACAGGATGTCAGGGAACCTCATTGAGTAACAATTCTGTCTTCTGAGGTGCGGAACCAGAACTTAAGCGTGTCACATTTAGGCCACTAGGTTGGTGCAGTGTTATCCTTGAAGTTCAATCCGATAAGATCGGAAACCTTACAACTATGATAGCATCCTCAGATTATTGATCAAACGAAGCGAGCTCTCAGTTTTAATTAGATCATTTGGCATTTGTCTGTCTGTCTGTCTATTTAATGTCTCACGATAACTTTTGAGTGCCTCAACCGGTTTTCGAAAACTTACGATGCGTGTCTATACTTTTATTCTACACAGCCCAATTGTTTTTGAGATTGATACCTCGGAAAATAGAGTGGGTGCGAGATGCAAAACGTGAGGATCGGAATTGCGAAAAATCGCAAAACTCCATGTTCGGTACCAAATTAAAGGGAATTTGAATCAAAATATGAATGTAGTGTTAGTTTTTCGAAAATTTGAAAATTTTGGGACACTAGGGTCCAAAAAATGGGTTAACATCTAATAGGGAGTGAAAAGTTCGCGTTTGAGACGATCATATTTCCAGCCTGTTGTTCCAGTCTGATCGGACGTTCTGGCGTGGGCGGTAGCGTTGTATGTGAGCGTGTTTGTCGGTTACCAAGCACGTGTTTTCATCAAATTGTAAAAGCTTGACCCTGTATGAAACATACGAAGCGTATTCGGCAGTTATTAAAGCGGGAAGTTTATTTGCATGGTCATGGAATGTTTGATATTCCGCTTCCCCCAGCTACAGAAGTGGTTCTCTTTACATACTGGTCGTAGTGTTTTCACTTGGTAAGGACCACAGAATATTACGAAGTAAATTGTAAAATATGGATCGCATATTTAAAGTCATATAAATACACATAGAAATTTATCATCATTTTGTAAGTA
Source organism: Magicicada septendecula (assembly GCA_034769895.1). Taxonomy (NCBI): domain Eukaryota; kingdom Metazoa; phylum Arthropoda; class Insecta; order Hemiptera; family Cicadidae; genus Magicicada; species Magicicada septendecula. The sequence goes on along the minus strand of CM068372.1, from coordinate 236,209,630 downwards.
ACTCTTAAATATTTTTTGCAGTTTTCTACAGTGTAAAATGTTCTTCAAATTTTAACTATTTCTGCAAGTAAAATTATTATTGTATTTTCTCTTGACCCACGTTTCACTGATCACATCAGCATCATCAGAGGATTATAAACTGATAAAATTTGTAATCCTCTGATGATACTAATGCGATCAGTGAAACGTACGGCAGGAGAAAATACAACAGTAATATTACTTGCAGAAGTAGTTAATATTTGACGAACATTTCACACATAGAAATTTGTATATTTTTCTAAAGTTTGCATTAGGAAATAATTTTTGATCTCGTAAAGTGAGTCTTTTGTTATTTTGTAAATACTTTCAGTAATTTAATGAATCTACTGTTTCGTATTTTCAAAGACAATGCTATAGAAGAAATTTGCGCTATCATTTATTATACATTCTTGTGTGTGCGTTCCTGTGTTTGCAATTTTTAGTGGTTGCAGGGCTATTTCTCGCATGTTGTTGTTTTGGGCGTAATATGTGTCAACGCAATTATGTTGGCCTTGTGGGAAATATATGGGAGATAAATTTTTGAATAACATGTTTACCGTACAAATTTCAAACTTGGAAACTTTCCTTTCCTTTATGTTTCTCGTGCGATCATAATCGTTACCACTTCGAACACAGAAACAATAATGTAACTGGGTGTAACAATTGAAGGAATCCAGCGACGTAAGTTTCGTATTGTAAAGTGGAGATTAATTGAAGGTAATTTTGTCGAAAACGGGTGGAGGCAATAAGAACATTGTAGTGGAAACGAAATTCAGGCGTCAAGTTTTAATTTTTGCCAGTAGCGAGTGTAATTAGCGTCTTAACAAAGGCGAATAATCTGCTGACTTAATTAACCGTTAAAATTGCAAGAGTTCATTCTGTAGAAGTTTTGATCGTTTTACAATAATGAATTTACTTGTACTCATTATTAAATAAGTGCGTTGTCATTTTATTGAGAGAAGAATTCCCTCGCTAATTATAATTTTATATATTGGTAGCCAGTTGCCTTGCCATTAATACAAATGTAAGTCTGTGGGGACATTTTATCAAGAATGTGTGAAGTATGTGAATACTATTTAATTATGTATTTGTCTCTTTTTATTTCTGTACATTTTTGAGATGGCAAGACACAAGATTAATTAGTAATTACTTTGTGCCCAAATACTTCTTGTTGTCCGCTTCACACGAGATCACACAACAGGTTTTCTGCCACTTTCTTCTGACTAATGTTGCCTCCTCCGAGTTCGGTTCAAAATCCACATCTTTTGAGTCATTTTGTGTCTTCCACTCTACTTGTTACAATCAACAGTACAGCCAAATGTCGTTCGCTCTTCCCCTAATCTTATCCAAAACACTTCCTGTTTAGTTTAGTTTGTAAGGTCAGGACCAGATGCCGGTATTCTTTCCAAAGAGTGATATTCTCGTGACACTGGCTGAGGAAGTTAGTTTAATTCACATTAGTGTTACATGTTACTGTATTAAATTTTAATTTTAGTCGGTATGTTAATAAAGTTAATTTTTTATCCGTAAACTGGAGAAAGTGAGTTGATTTGAGACGTGATATTGTTTGTGTTTATTTCAGTCTACCTTTGTTAGGTCCACTTGGCCAATTCAGGAGGACGTGTTTCGTTATTTAATTTATTTGGTAACTTCTTTTGTAAGAAACCCGGTCTTCTCAACAAAACAAGTTTCATGATGCTTATTAGAAAACTTAAAATATGATACCGTGGTTCCCTTCAGTAACAACTTTCTCAGCCCTATCGCACAAGTGGAAAAACCATCCAACAATTGTATTTTTTCTCCATCACATTCTAATTCTTTATTCGCTTTCTGATTCGTAGTCACAGTATATTGTAACGTTAAGCTGAATCAGCAAGTACACCAATGTCTTCTGGCAGAACGAGTACGCGCCTCTCACATTCCTAACCCCCGCCATTAATGTAGAAACATCTGGGAACATGTTTTTTTTTATGCTACAGCTGACCATGGCTGGGCTATATAAACACAGACAGCGATGAATTCAGTACCGCTACTCTATATCATCTTTACGAAAGATACCCCTCCCCCCCGCGTACTCTACCCTACCCATCTGCAGGCCTAGCCCAGTACGCCGACGATACTGCCTACTGGGTCTCAGCAGGCGCACACCGGCAGATCCCTATCAAATTGCAACAAATCCTAGAACCTTTCTTCGCCTACTGCAACACTTGGCGAATATCTTTAAACGCGGACAAGACCCAACTCTGTGTTTTCAACTCCACTGGACGCAACATGTCGCATTTCTATACAACGCCCGTCCGCGTTGGCCCATCGTCAGTACCCCCGAAGCGTGATTGCCAATATCTGGGCGTCACGCTCGACTCCAAACTTACCTGGCGACCACACATCAAACGCACAACAGCCATCGCCCGTACCCGCCTCCGTTCTCTCAGAACCCTCAGCCGACTAAACCACTGCTCCAGCGACTTACTAGGCCGCATCTATACTACTTGTATCCGACCCGTCCTCACATATGCACACCCAGTTCTCCTTACTGCCTCTCCAGCCTACCTCGATCTCCACCGTATCACAGAACGACGGGCCCTACGACTCATATACCGCCGACCACGCCTGACGAAGACTTCCAATGCCGCCCTGTATGCGCTTAACACCCGCTTCCCTGACCTTGATTCCTTCCTTATTAAACTCAACTGGAAGTATTCCCGCACAGCCTCCCGCCGCAATTCCATACAAACGATAGTCCCGTCAATTAATAGAAACACCCGCAATACAACCCGACCTTCCTACTTACTAAATCGCCTCCTCGCAATAGCCAATGGTCCTCCCCCTCGCCTCCAACCACGCCGGCGTCAACGACACAGACCTGCTTAAGCAGTAACACATACCATTTCCCCGCCAAGGACTTATCTCTCCCCGGCAGTAGCGACCTGTCTTCCTAAAGCAAATGCAGCCTCAATAATCAACACATGATAACACTCCCCCACACTCTCTTCACTTCACCACTGTAAACACACACTCTAGTTCCCCACACTTACGTCCCCGCACATAACCCGAATCTGTTCCTTCCGCCTCCCTTGACGGCTCCCTGTCGCCACCCAACAGCTTTGGCGACCAGCGTCACACGTCCCAGTCTTGGCCCCCCCCCCTGCAAGAACGTCGCAGAAAAACATGAAGAAATAAACTGAATAAATACAGATGCCCCAGTACAATCATAACGGCCACATCCATCTACCTCTCCCGCTTGTATATGGCTACACACTACACCTCACACAATACTACCTACACACAGTACTCTCTCAACTAAGTGCCTCCACCTTCTCTGCGCTCCGGTCGTCTGGCGTACGTCTCCCAAAAAACCCCTTGCCCGCACGGCTGAAGGGAGCTCGTCTCCAAAACAGCCCGAGTCCGACCATACTGGTCGGTCTCAAAAAAAAAAAAAAAAAAAAAAAAAAAAAAAAAAAAAAAAAAAAAATGTTTGTGCAAACTATTAAAGAGCATATTAGTAAAGTTTTATGACAGTGCTGATTAGTGATTTTTCTTGGTGATTGTTAATATTTATGTGTAATACATATTCTTTTAATTGTTTGTCTAGTTGAACTATTGTAATGTGACAGTGACTGTTTTATAATTGTTAATAAAAGTAGTGCCTGTCGATTTCATGGAATAATTTATTCCACTGTTCTAAAATTCCGACAATCGTCCGAATCTCAGATGTCTCAAGTAAGAGTTAATTCTTTCTTCTCTCGGGTCCACGTTTATGTAACTCATTGTTCGTGGAGAAATTTGGTAGTGGACGAGACGTAAAGAAAAAGTTTCTTTATTTTAATATTTTAACGGTATCGTATGTTGTAACAGATTACTATTTAATTAATATAGGTTCAAGTTTTTTAACCGTTGAAAATTTTGTTGTACAGCCTATCGTATGCCTTGAAGAATAGGCATACGATAGGCGTAAGAATACGATACACTTGGCAAGAAATTAATTCCATACACTGGCGTAAGAAATTAATTATGTGTGATCTGTCATACGGGTTGCGGTTGCAACCGGCCTAATTTGTTGTTAATCTTTGAAGGAACGTCACGAAACGTAAGTTTGAATAATTTGGATATTATTTATATTCGCGGAGTAGTTAGTGTGTTATGCTTCAAAGATTACTAGCCAAGGCTCTTCTGTATACCCACTGAAGAATACAATTTCGAAGTTGACCAATCATAATAAGTCTTGTAAAATAACCTTGTCGTATTTATGAAAATGAAATAGAAGCTTCCGTTTACTGAAATTTGTTCGTAGCGGACATTACAATATGAGCAAGATTGATTTACAGAAATCAGTGTTGTATCAAGTGAAAAATGCTAAGAGACTAATTGCTTCAATTAAAACCGGAGAGAAAAATTTGAATACGCTTTTGCGTTGCAGAATATACACTAAGTGAGATAAAGAGTGAATCTTGATACGTTATATAAAGTGTATATGGGAAATACTCGAGTTAATGGCGAACATAAAGTCAATGGGTATTTTCAGTGTTCGCGTCTCTTAGCTTGCAGGCTTTATATTCGTAGACATCAATCTTGGGCGACTTGGGTGAAATATCTTTATCGACTCTCACAGTTTTATTGACTCGCCTAGTGTACTGAAACCTTTTTCAGTCATGTGGTTAGATGGGAAAGCCACGAAATTTATCATCGCCGGGTGGTAGGCGGGGATGAGGAATTCCATGTCTGACCCCAAACAGTAAATAATTTCAAAAGTTTTCCCAACCCCTACTGTGCCGTCCGCTCAGCACTAATTAGGAAACTTCTCCAGGGCTATGTTCCAAGTTTAGTGTGCTGTTCATTCATAAAGTAATGGAGGAAGTAAGCGTATTAACCAATCTACGAATATTATTAACCTCGTGCTTTCCTATGAATAATGGCGGCATGATTACTATTAAAAAAAAAAAGAAACAATCCTGTAGACGTGGGGTCGAAAAGGTTGATAACACTTGACATATGGAAGTCAAGAAGGTCAAGAAGAATGAAGGGATTGAAACGTGCAAACAGTAAGGAAGTAGTCTGTTTTAGGAATTTAGATAGGACATGCCAGTTACGAGGGATACTTTATTACTAATCGCTAAACGAAAGCTTAGAAATTTAAGAAATATAGAAGAAAAATTCAACAGCATGACGGTTTCAGTGTTGAATTTTCAGTTGAGAAAGTGAAGCAGAACAGTGTCTCCAGAATGTACCATTTGCGAGAATATTAGCAGATTTCCAATGGAGAACACACAGAATTATTAAAATGAGATCTTGATATGTTACGATGTCGTGGACTATCGTTTTAACTTTTAATAGGTTTCACTTATTGAGAGCTTCAAACTAGAGTTTCCTATTACAAGACATTTTTACTGTTTTTCAATTACCGAAGTTTTGGTCTCCCAGTTTCTTGGTTAGCTTGTTAAATTTTGAATATGTCGAATAGGACAGAACTGTTATCCTAGATTTAGTTTTTTATATGGATCTCCACCATATAAAACTCTTGCTACTGAGGTATATGAACGTCAGTGTTACTGCCTCACCTTCATACCTCCTAGTTTTACCTGCGCGGTGAGTATCATCACTTTAGTTTACTTTCCGTTCATTTTCATTTCAAATCTTCGAATCTCCTTTCCACAAACGTCAGCTTGTCTAATAGATCACCCTCACTTTCCGCTAAGGGGTTATACCGTATGGAGTTCCATTATTTAATATTTCACTCCTTACGTTTACTCTCCTAAAATTGTTTCCGTTCTAAAGATTGGTCACCTGCTAAATCTGTGTTGATGTATTGCTATGTTAGCCCACACTCTTTCGTGGTTTACGTAAGCCTAGAATTTCAGAACGCAGAAGATTCATTCCGTGAATACCCTTTCCTTTAACTTAACTTTCCTTTATCTCTTGACTTGGAAAACAAATTAATACAATAGTCGAAGTAACAGTTTGTTCTTGTCATTAAAAAAAATACAACATATTATCTTACATGGTATCCTCAGATGTTTACGATACGGTAATTAGAATAATTTGCCACTTAGCGAAGGAACAGACGATCACAAAATTTCTAATGCGCTTAATTTGACAAGTGTCTTATCCGGTTTTGACATAACTTGTGTTTTCTTTATGTTCATTTTCAACCAAAATATTACCAATGCAGACGCTACATCTCTGATGTACTGAATGTGGAGTGAGCTACGTAATATCATTTACAAATCTGGCGTATGTAGATTATTTCACCTACTATTTTACTACTATGGAAACGTTTGGGTTCCAGAATTACTCAGCGCTTAGTCTGCGTGGAGCAGCAGCGGTGACGCGGCACAGTCTTGTTTTAGTCCTCCTTTCCTTATCTGATCCTTATACAGTACATTATTTGCGTACTGTAACATGTAAAGAACATAAGCACTGAAGTAATCGGCAGTATGAAGTGGAACCTATATAACGTTATAAGGTAAGTAGAAAATATTATGGGGACGTACGGGAAAGAATTATGGCTAAAAAACTTAAAATCACCTAAAGTAAATAAGATGTAGAGAAAAATTATATATAATGGAGTCTTTTCAACCCTGAACCCATGACCGATGTCTTTAAGAACTGTCAAGTAATTTATTTGAAGTCACATTGACATTTCTTCAAGTGAACAAAGGTTAAGATCACTGGCCTATTCAAGCGTTTCAATTTTTTCAACAGCCATAAGCAGTCGGATGAAAGCTCCTTGTGTCTGCGTTTTTACTAATCCCAAACTGCTCCTTTGCGAGATTATTACGTGTTTCAGTCATATAAATTTTAAAAATTAGCTTTGGTGCATGGGGTAATGAACTAAGGGACGATATTCTTTACAGATTATAGCTTTCTTTAGTTGTAGTATTATAATTGCTCTTTATTCTGGAAGTTATTCTGACCGATACAAGCACTCTTGTTATTTGCGTAAACAACTTAACCTTAGTGTTTCCAGTCATTTGTTTTTAAAGTTCAAATGGAATTCCGTCACACCTGGGATTTTACCATTCAGCGATCTCTAAACGTTTTGTCAAATTCATCCCTGTTATAGAGGCTTCCGTCGTTGCTTTCCATTTCTTCTTCAGAGCATAATTCCTCTTCACCGCAAAGATTCATTATGTATTATTTTCCTCTATTTACTTTATCTTGATCTTTATAATTCTCCATATTTTTTTTTTATCCTAGGACGTTGTGGACGTATTTCTCCACAATATTTTCTAATTAATCTAGAAAGTTTGTCTATGTTCCCCTTATTCATACTACTGTTTGTTTCTTTATTTTGTTTCCCGCTATTTCTATTTATTATATTTACCTGTCTGTGAATTTTATTTCAGTTCTCAGCTGCATTTTCATCTTACATATAACGTTCCGAAGATAGACCTACTGCGAGTTGTTGTGGTAACGCGCGCCACTTTCCTAAGAAATACAGTTGAAAGTTAAACAACTTGTAACGTCTGAAACAGTAGTGTTGTGAATATTTACTGGTGGACAACACCAGGATTTTATTATAGACAGTGGTTAATATGTAGAGAGGCGCTTGAACTACAATTACTTGGAACGAAAATTTACAGAAGACGGAAGTTTGGACACCGTGAGAAAGATACACGAAAGGCGGGAAGGTAGTAAGTCCGGTAAATGGGTGTGTCATATGGAACAAACAAATATAAAAAAGACAACAAAGACGGATACTCAGCGTTCTAGAGCACGCTAAGTTAACGGCTCTAAAATGTGGGGAATAAAAATTACGGAATCGCTCTATTATACAAATGAACTTCTGAAAGTAACTGCAGGAATTTCAAGAAAGGAGGGTCGCGGGAGTGTCCAAGAGATAATGGGACTCCCACAACAGAAGCTGATCGACGACGCAAGATCCAGACAATTGCTTTAGTATTGCTAGTACTACAAATACTGGGCGAGGATCAATAATAACGGATCGTGGTCAGTTGCTACATAATCGTATACAACCCGGTCAGTTGCGACCGAGGTAGAAATTTGAACCCAGTCAATTGAGATCAATTGCATTTTTATATTATTATTGTTATTATACAAAATTACTTTATAGTTCTATTCGTTCCTATCCTAACCTGACCTGACCTAACCTAACGTAACAAAAATATTGGAAGAATGAGGTTACTAGCACAAATAGAAAGTTGCAAAATTGAAATTTCTTCGAAATTCAGAATAGCAAGACTTCTAAATGACAGATTCGGTCAGTAAGTGAAAGTGTGGGGGCAATTGACCGCGTAAGAATAGGTAAAAATGTTGTTTCGTCGCAACTGACCGAGACCGAGAATAATAAGAACAATAATAATAATTATTATAATACCTTTGTTATTATTCCCATTATTATAGTTTTCAATATTCATTACATTCATAGCACTAGGAATTACCTGCTCGCCACATACTGTGATCAGTGACATGTTAATATTTATTAAGGTCCTTGTTATGTATTTAATTCAACAAAAAACAATCTATCATAGGTCCGATTAACTCTTATAGCTAATAATTTTTGTCACGTATTTATTGTGTAGTCACTGAAACCTTATACAGACTACACTAATAGTAACATATACTAGAAAATAGATCCTCAGAATTCCAAAATTAACCCAAACTGAAATACTCCTTTTTAAGCTAGCCTAATTCACATCAATGATTATGACGAAGATATAGTATTAACAATTGTCATTAATATTGTGAAATAATTAACCTAATATTCAGCAGTTCTGACAATTTTCAACATAAAATCAACATTTTCACTTTCAACTAAATCTCTATACGCTTTGCAAATGAAATGAAATTATTATGATAATTGTTAACAATTTTTAATAATAAACAAATCATGAATACTTTTACGTCACAACTAAATCTAGCTGTACTTTTTACAGATAAAATAACAAATTAAATTTCTTCTGCTAATGATAACGTCTCATGTGGTTAACTATTAACGATATGCAGGATGATAAAGGTATTTAACCAACCATTCATTGGCCAAGATTTCAAATGTTTGAGAAAAATTGTTTTTTATTTTTTTATTTTTGTGTCGGTAGGTAAACAGAATTTAGGATACAAAACATAAATAAACGTGGTATATATTTCCTTGTTAACTAAATTGCCAATACAGGTCGTGCGTAGGGCACCAGGGAAAAGAAGGGTTCGAGGAAGTTTGAGGGGGGATTTGGTGGGAATGCGATAACGAAATTTGAAGAAAGAGGATAAGAAGACGACTAGTGGCTGGGTATTGGAGGTTAGGAATCGGAAAAGCGCTCGCTTTGTGTGCTTTATTCGGCTCACGATTGAGTGAATTCAACTCCGTGTACGTTCTGTTGGGGCAATACAATGGTATGGCTGAGATAAGCGGACCTACTTGTCAACTATGGCATCTTCAACTTGTCATACAACACAACACCCCTTCCCACAGTGCAGGTCGTCACTGCACATGGTTTAATGTGGTACCCACTGTCCGTAATGTGGTGTGAGATTTACCACTGACACAGGGTGCAACAGGCTATAATTGAAGGAAGACGATAAATCGGAAGACGTCGAAGGATATTTTGAACCGATATAAATAAATGTGTGTGTGTGTGCGAGCACGCAAGTAATTTTTGAAACGTTATAATTTATAGGTATTGAACTGTTATGTGAAATATTTCGAGTTAGAGAGTGTGTGGAGATTTGTTAAGTTGGAAACGGTCTTAACGACAGCGCGTGACGGAAAGTGAAGTTTAAATGTTCTTAGGGAACATCGGGGGAAGTGGGTTCAGTGTAGTGAAAATTACACGTAACGACAGGTGAATTTGCTACCTGAAGGTACTTAAGTGCACATTACATACCGTAGTTAGAGAGACAGACGATTTACCGGTGCATGCGATGACGATTTTATGTACTGTAGCTATAGGAGAATGTTGTTTCTTGTTCGTCTGGTGCATGTCAATACACACGCCTACATATTGATTTATTAATTAGGTTTGTGATGTCGGTGTATTATTTAGTAAGTAACTTTTTGTTTAACTCATTCTAGGTATTATTATGTCACTTTAATGTTAACATTAAGTCACGAATGTCATTACAATTAACGGATTCATACAATAAAAACCTGATGAAACAGTGCGAATATTTGTAATATGATACTGCTTAATGTGCTGTTATGTGTTGTGTTTGATTATTTCGTTTGTATTAGTATTTTTTCTTTCATGCGAGTTGTACGTTATACGTGTTCTGGAACTACATTACGAATAAAACAAGAACGGATTTTAGTGACTGAATCAAAACAAATTGTTGTATTGTATCTTGACGAAAGGGTGTCATCCATTTTTGTGTGTTATTACAGTGCAAATTTACGAGGGGCAGTCAAAAAGTTAGTTGCACTAGACCGTATTTTTTTGCTACAAGGGATATTTTGATGAAAGTTGTTGGCAACACTGGTTTGAACTTCCGTTTCCTCAGCTTTATTAACGCGTCTACACGGTTGGAACTAGGGATGAGCATCGCCAGAAAAACATCGATGTTAACATCGTGAAGAGTACATCGATGTTAAAAAAACATCGGTATGAAAACATCGATGTTTTAAGACTGAAAACATCTATGTTTTTATGCCAGTGTTGCAATTCAAATAAAAATCTATGCTTTTTACATGTTTGTAATAGTACAAATAATTGAGGATGAATAATAAATAAAAATAATTATAGAGAAGAATAATATACCCCGATACTTTACTCACTTACCTTATCAGAAGATTCTGAAAAACCAAAAGCCCTTGGGTCACCACCACATTTTGACAGGCGGAATGTGGAAACCTCAACACTGTACCCGAGAAAACAATTTAAATACATCTAACTTCCCCGTATCAGAATGTCCAGGGCCGTTGACGAACTCGTTGAGAACAGGTTAGGTAAAGGCGAGGTGACGTTAAAATAATTTAACTCACATTCATAATTAACTAAATATGTTCATTATTATTTATTATTATAATGATTATAAAGTGTTTGAACAAACATACATAAAACCACCTCCTTTAACAAAAACAGAAACCTCTTTAAATCTATGTCAGGTTTGTTTACTCCTAGTGAAAGTTTAAATTAGTATTCCCAAAGAGAGATAGGCCTATAAATTCTCTTATTTCTTTTAAACAGTAAAAGCTTAATAAAATCACAGTGTAAAGTAACACTGTTAATACTTTTCGTTTCAATTTATTTATTATAACAAATTATACAGGTATATGTATAATAAGTATATAATAACAGGTATTCAGAATTCGTACCTGTTATTTTTTTGGAACAGTTACGTTGGTACGTGTAACTTTCGAATACTAGTTTAGCCCACCTCTATAAAGAACAGAATATGAGATAAAGTAATACAAATAGGGTACATGGAAAGAAGTGTAATTCATTTTAAAAATACCTGTAACGTTGCAATATTTTTTTTGGGTGGCATAATTAACGGGTAGATAATTATGAACGATGCCGATTATATTAAAAATTTTAATGTAAACTATTTAAATTATGTTCTAACACTATCACAATTAAAAGAGAAAAACGCTATACCCAGTATGAAAAATAACTAAAAAATCTAAAACTAAATCTGAATAAAAACCAAATACGACTAACGTAAAAGGTAAACCGTTATTCCGTATGTATGTCACGTATGTAAGCTAAAGCTAACTTTGAAACTGTTGAAACTTGAAACCTATGTAACGGTCTCCTATAAAATGGTTTTGTTTAGTTTTACCATATTATTACGTCACTACGCTACTATGTAGCTCATATACATGGTACTTATCGTTTACCTAGGTTAGGGAGCAAACTACATAGCCATTAATATCTAAAATAAAAATTTGTTGATTTAAAATAAACTAAATTTAACAATCAACTTAAAAAAAGTCTTCGTTACAAATTAAAAAAAAATGTTCAAATGAAAACATCGAAACGAAACCATCGATAGTATGAAAACATCGCAACTGAACCATCGATGGTAAAAACATCGAACGTTAACCATCGATGTTTTTGGAACATCGGCCATCGATGCTCATCCCTAGTTGGAACAGTTAGTCCATTGTTAGCCATCAATCATGTCGCGTCATTTGCAAGTTGCTTCCAAGTTAGAATTACGTGAAGTGATTCGTTTTCTGTGGGCAAAGAGGTGCAACCCTACTGAATTTCATTGCCAGTTGAGAGAAGTGTATGGTGACATAGCATTTTCACGCCAGGCCATTTCAAAATGGTACGAGTTGTTTGAAAATGGCCGCACGGATATGGAGGACGATTACCGGCAGGGAAGGCCATCAACTTTGGTCACAGATGACAACGTTGAACGGGTTCACCAATTGTTGCTTGGGAATAGGCAAATCACAGTAGACGAAATTGTAGCCGAATTGCGTATTTCGCATGGAAGTGTACACTACATCATCTCTGAGAAACTGCAATGTCGAAAAATTTGCGCTCGATGGGTGCCTCGTTTATTGACAGAACAACACAACTAAAATTGTTACCGGAGATGAATGCTGGGTTCATCATTTTTTGACCCGAAACGAAACGAAGTTCGGGTGACTGGAAACATCCTCATTCCCCACCTCCAAAAAAGTGCCGAAAGGTTCCGTCTGCCGGAAAGGTGATGCTGAACATTTTCTTCGATAACAAAGGTGTTGTGCATACTGAATTTATGCCGAAGTGGTTTACGATTAATTCAGTTTCGTACTGTGAAACCTTAAAAAGGCTGAGAAAGGCGATTAAAGATCGATGGCCCGGAAAACTGGCAAAAGGCTTGTGCTTCTGCATGACAATGCAACACCTCATTCGGCACGCATTACGAAGGAACTTCTCGAAACGTTTAAGTGGGAGGAGTGGGAACACCCTCCTTACAGTCCTGATCTTGCGCCGTGTGACTTCCACGTGTTTGGTCCCCATGAAAGACGCCATTGAAAAGCGGCGATATTTTACCGATGAAGAAGTCCAAATTGCGACGCAGGAGTGGTTATCAGACGTTGGACGGGAATTTTTCAACAAAGGAATAGAGAAACTCGTGTCACGCTATGGTAAGTGTTTGAATAAACTTGGGGACTTTATAGAAAAGTAGATCTTTAATTGTACTTTCATATAAATAAACGTTTTTTCATAAATATTCTACATGTTGCCTTTTTTATGGAAGTGCAACTAACTTTTTGACTGCCCCTCGTATAACCTTATTTTTCCCATTTTTATCAATGTAATTTTCCAGTGGATGCTTGTCAGTGAGCTCTTTTTTAGCCCTTTTGTCATAAGGTGGACAGGAAAATATAACTGCATTATATTTATCGTTATAATCATCGTTACTGTAAAAGTTGTCATCATTTCGTAAGTTGTCACAAAACGTGGCGTTATTTCAGAAGTTAGAAAGAATTTGAAGTAACGTATGAATTCAGAAAGATTACACTCAGCTTACTAGTTTCCATGTATAAACAACTCGTTCCTAACCGCGAAGTATTGCGGTAGCAGCTGATGTTCGTATACGTGGTCAGGACTACGTACCGTAACTTTGTCATCCGCTATTTTCACTTCGCGTTGTAGTCAATGTTCTTACACGCTTTCCTTCCTAATGTAAGCAAAGAGTAAGAAATAACTTTCTCTGTGTAATTTTTTCCCATCAGATACTAAGCCTGCGGCCTGTAGCGCCCCTCTGACCATGGTAGAACTAAGATTCCACCACCGAGGAGAATTCAACCACCTAGTCACCATGTGTAAGTGGCGAGCCGCACGGTGGAGAGGAAATAGTTGTGTGGGTGTGCGTGCGTGCGCGTTCGCAGTGTAAACATGCCTTTGTTACTTGTGTAACTCAGACATGCCAGAGAAGGCCGCGATGGGGTAGGCAGCAAACCGAGTCGTAGCCGTGACTCGATCCCACGACTGCAGCACAGCCGTTGAAATTGTGAGTCTGGAACGGTACCAATTTGCCGGCCCACGCCACCCTCTTTATACATGTGTCTTTTATGTCGGAGTAGACAAATTATAAGGCTACAATTTTAGGGTTCTTGCCGTGCATGTAGTTTTTTCGAGGTTCTGTTCCTTAACCAATAAGTTTTGCTTTTGCGTACTCTACGAACTTGCCTTCCTCCTTGTCTCACCGAACTTATCAGGAATCATTTGGCTCTCGTCTTCGTGTACGTAGTATTTGACGATAGTGTAGTGTAATGACTGTGGAAATTTCTCAAAGTTTCTCTACTGCACAGTCAACATCAAGCCATTACTATCCTTTCTTTGTTTCCCGAATACGTGTTTCTGTTAAGTTATTAACTCAAGAGACCGTAAGGGCTCCTAGAGATTTCATTGTGAATGGGAAGTGTTTCAAAGGAGCGTCCTGCTTTAGTTGTCTAGGTGCCTTCGTATCAAATCATAACATTAGTATGAGTTTAAGAGAAATGATACGAGCAGGAAATAGAGCCTGCTTTACAAATATTAACATCTTTAAAAATAGTCTTGTTAGAAGAGGTATAAAACTTAAAGTATAGTGCTTCTCTGGAGGGACCAGTTGTTACATATTGTTACAACACAAAAAGCCGCCCCAATACCAGAGAAAAAACTATAATGAATTAACTATATTAAACTAAGGAAAAGACCTTTAAATCAAAAAACTTTATTGATTGACCCAATAAGGGAAATAAAATGAGAAGGTATAAACTCAAATAATGATGAGAAAGGCACAAACAAATAATAAATGTCTAATAACAAGTATTAAAATAAAATAAAATAATCTCAGTTAAAGTACACTAACCAGAGTAATATATATTATATGTTATTAATAACTCTATGATGATAAGAAAATCAAAACATAAAATTGTTAACAGACTAACTATCAATGTGTGTAAAACAATAAAAAACCAAAAAGTGAGAGATAGGTAGGAAGTGAAAGTGATTAACAGTGTAAGTGTTAGAAGTGAGTAAAAGAAATAAATATTAGGGAATAACCACTATTAACACTAAAGTACAATAAAAAGGTACACAGTGCAAGTGTAACCCAAAATAGAGATAAACAACCAGAATTATAAATCAGAACTCATATAGAAGTGAGAGTGAACAAGTAAATATAAAACACAACATATAGGTAAAGACACCAAAACCAGTGATTAACACTATAGTTTAAGGGTGAAAGGTACCAAAAAACTAAGAGTAACCAGAATATTGTTATTATAGTTAGATTTGATATTAGGTTAATAGTACAGTTGTATTCAGGATAAAAATCCCACGATGATATTAAGGAGGTTATCGTTATGAATGTTTAAATAGTAAAAATATATAGTAAATGTTAAAAGATGGATAGACAACTAATGTAATAGTGTTAAATAAGAATAAACTAAATAATATGAGTGCAAAATAAATAAAACATCCTATGTTAATAAAAATGTACAAAGGGATGATTAGCAAGATAGAATAAATGGTGTTATAATGTTATTCACCAAGATAGTTATTTGTTCAATTAAAAGAGTTAAGTTTATAAGAAGGAACATGGCTGAAAAGTAAACAGACTATAAACCTAATTTTTGTGTTATGTTTTATAGTAATATTATATGATAAACAAGTTATAAGAAATGGCAATAGATATGAGTAAGGAGATAAAATTTTACAAACATAATAATAATCATTAGAGTAAAGACAGAAAAAGAAATAAGAGAATAACAGACAAGCAATGATTTTGTAAACTAATAAGAACATCCAATTGTTGTAAAACAGCCCAAATTAATTCAAAATGTAAATAAGTCATAAGTGACTCCAAGCAAAACATATGTAAATGAAAAACAATCTTTAATTTGTGTAAAATAGGAAAATATAGCCAATTACTACTTAGGCCTATAAAATGCCTAACTGTATAAATCCAAAGTAGACAAATTGTAAGAAATTAACTATTGTATTAGAAAATTCAGGGCAAGTAACTCATTAAGTGCAATTAGTGAACCATGTTAAGATGTCAGAGTCAGATTAAACACATAAAATAAGAAAGAAATGTAATAACATAATATTAACTTTTTGTCAAAACTTTAATACATAAACAAACCCAGCTTTGTGGGATGTCAAAATGATCTTTGAAAGAAAATAGAAACAGTTGTGATAATATCTAATACATAGATAAGAAGACAGAAGAATAATAGCCATCAGAAAATATTTATTCATTTTGAATTAAAATTCAAATTTTATAACAATAGACATAAAGGTAATCAACCAATGAGAGTATAGACAGTTGCCATAACAACGGAACGTTATTTAATTTAATTCCGTTATAAAACATGAGTCCATTATTGACCATCAAGAAATACAGAAGCCAAACCATATTCGACTCAATTTTCAATTAAAATGATAATAAATACAGCAAAATTTAACGAGATGAGGATGCAAGAAGTCTAATGAAGAATTAGTTAACCCAACAGAGATAATAGACCAGATTTTAATATTCAAAATTAATTATTTTATCCAAATTATTTGGAAAAGAAGCCAGTAACTAAATTTCTTTCAAGGATTAATTAAGAATAAAAACTAAACTTGTAAGTAAACATAAAATAACCTATGTACAAATTACGAATTATTAACACACAATTTTTGACACTTAAAAAACGAATTGTATTTAACTCTAATAGTATATAAGTACCATTGATGTAAGGTAGTGTACTTTATTAACATCTTGTTAATATTTTTTCGTAATCAAAAGGACTCAATGATTGAACGAACTGTAGGAAATAAACATTGACGACAGCCGTGTCGATTTAGAAACGCTTCAATCAACTTAGCCAACCTGAGAATAGTGTCTATTTATTGCCGTAGCAACATTATTTAATAACAGTATATTTTTGTATTTAACTAAATAACTATTAACTATTTCACGTTAATAAACTAGTACTGAGTAGTAATAACCGTCCTTTATTTCATTATAAATTGTATTATAAAGTTTGTGTACTTTAGCGATGAGCAAAATTGTCTGCCAGCGTTAGACGTCGGCAGCACGACGAACTACAAGCGAGATTCAAATGCCCGCCAGTTGCGAGGGTAATTTGAATTAGTCATCACCGCATAGAACGACTGCTCTGTTTCATTTTTTTTTAATTGTTTTCATAAACAATTTGGCGCCACCCGGGAAATATATTTACTCATTGAAGGACAGGTAAGGTTTACACTCGTGAAGCTATCGGTACTGGTAATTTGTGCGTTCGCGACGGACATCGTCAGCGTGAGAAGTTAGAAAAAGTACGACTGTTAGAAATAAACATAAAGTAACGACTACAATGTGTGGGGCTAACACACGACAAAACACACTTTTACAGAGACGATAAAGGTCTTATCGTTACAAATTGACGTCCACAACGTGTGGCATAATAATTATAAACGTACATATAAAGAGTACGACAGAGTAAAATCGTTACAATATGTGTCTGAGGTAACAGAGAATGGGAAAACTGCTTTAAAATCATTTGAGCGCAAAATATTGCGTAAAATTTATGGCTCAGTAAGAGAAGAAGGCAGTTGGAGAATACGCAATAACAATGAACTACAAGGTCTCATGCATGGAAAAGACATAGTGAAATTCATTAAAGCACAAAGGTTGCGTTGGCTGGGACATGTGGAGAGAATGTCTGAGGAAAGAATGCTGAAGGGAAGATTATATGCTACTAGACTTAGAGGCAGACCAAGGACGGTTGGGTGGTTGGATGGCGAAACAGAAGATCTTGCTAGCATGGGAATCAGACGGTGGAGAGGAAGGGCGGAGAACTGGGATGCCTGGAGGAGTATTGTTGAGGAGGCTAAACCCAGAAAAGGCCGTAACGCCAGATAAGAAGAAGAAGAATTAACCGTTATTCGTTGTTAGCATTTTGTATTTTTATTTAATTGAATTGAACACGTTTAAATAACAAACTTTTAAGTTCAGTTCATGTAACCAGTTACAGTCCTACTTTACGCCGATGGAGTAATTTTTTTTTATCAAGATACACATTATTTGTTTTTGTTTTTCATTTTCTGGCGTGATAATGGAAAAGGCCAGTGCGGTGATTTGTGCTTTTGTTAAGAACATTTTCTGTGGTGTTACTACTTTTTATTCTTTTGCCTTGTTTCTATTACTGACCGTGCCCCCCTGTCGACGGAAAAGGGACAGAATGAGAATGAATTTCTCCATAAATTTACGTTTTTAAAATATGTACGTAGTAAACGAAAGGTTGTGTCATGTTTATGTTATATTTACACGGGTGCCGTTTGTGTCGTGTTATACATCGCAACGACTGTGTTATGTGAAAAACTCATAAAACCGACGACGGCCACTTTCGATTAGACTTAATGAAGTACTAGCGTAGCAGAGTAAAACCCGTAGTTAAGGACTGCGTGACGCGTCGCTTTACAGTAACTCTTTGATTAAACCGTTCGTAACACGCCTAACGTTGACAGCTGGTGCAACTGAAATCAGCATTACGTCTTAAAGTTCTTTATTTATGGTCAATGCACATGCTCATCCGTTCCTTCTATGCAGCCTTAATTGCCTTCATCGTGGACATAACCCTCATTTCAGTCGTGAAGAGTGGACCGAGGCAGTAGAGTATCTCTAAATATTCATGCCTCCTCAAAAACAAAATGTAATTAAATTGTATGCTTAATATAAAGGTCGTGTAAGGAACAGTACGTTAGTTTTCTGACTATTACTCAAGAATTAAAAAAAAGGAAATCCAAATGTACACCATTAAAAAAATCTAAAATTGTAGAACATTGCGATGATAATACCACAGTGAGTAAGGGTAATTAACAAATAAATTAGCTCTATACTTAGTCATTTTCGCCTCAAATGTTATTAGACTAAGATAGGAAAATACAAACCAAAATTATTAACTTGAATCAGAAGTGCTGATGTTACGAAAGACGAAATTAAATACGAGATGCGATCGAAAAGTATCAGGATTGATTTTATTTTCAAAAATATACAAGAGTTACAGATTTGTAAATTCGTCTCCTTGAAAACAGTCCCCTTCCGCAGCCGCAAACGTCTTCCATCGCTTTTTTAAATGCTCGAAGCATGTCTTGAAGTCATCTTCTGTAAGAGTCTTAAGTTCTCTCGTCGCACTTTGCTTTATCTCAACTATGTCTTGAAATGACCTCCCTTTCAGTTGATTTTATTTTCTTCCGAAAGAGCAAAAAGTCACAGTCGTCTGGCGAGTATGGAGGATGCTGATCTGTGGAAATTGTGTTTGGCAAGAAAATGCTGAACAGCATGTGACAGGTGTATAGTCGTGTTGAAGCCACTCTGATGCAACTGTGGGGCCTTTTCGTAGAATTGCATCCCTCAACCGCCTCAAAACAGCAATGCAGTAATCCTGGTGTACTGTTTGGCCTGCTGGAGAGTATTCATGATGAACAATCCCCTCGTGATCAAAGACTATGAGCATGGTCTTGACTTTGCTTCGGCTCTGTTTTGCCTGTTTTGTTCTTGGCGAATTTGGCGCCCTCCACACTGAAGACTGGGCCTTAGTTTCTGGATTGTACCCATAAACCCATGATTTGTCATCCGTTATGATCGTTTCAGTGAAGTTCGCATCGTTTTTAGCACATTCAGGCAGGTGTTGAGCTACCGACACCCGAGCATCTTTTTTTATCAGCTGTGACCACGTTTGGTGCAAACTTTTCAGAAACATGTCTCATTCTCAACTCATCATAGGACGACTCATCAACTCATCAGTAAGAATGGACTGAATTGATCCAAAACTAATACAGTATTTGAATCATCTGCTAGCTCACGAATGGCGGTTTTGTCGCACAGCAGCATGCACAAGCTCAACATTGCGGGCAGTCTAGCTGGTTAAAGGCATTCCTGAACGCTCGTCACTCTCAACACTTTCACGCCCATCTTTAAAACACTTAAACCACTCATAAACATGTGCACGACTCATACAATCTTTCCCATAAACGGTTTGTAACTTGTCAGATGTATCTGTACATGTTTCGCTAACTTTTTGGTAAAGTCTGATAGAAATCTTGGGCAATTTTTTCTGACATGATAAATGCGTCAAATGAGATTAACACACAACGATAGACATTTGTAAACATACCAGATCAGCTGTTACTTAGTATGTAGTATTCTGTAAACATATGTGTCGCTTTTTGGGACCAAGTCAGCTGACTTGGCATTGGCAGTACCAGTCCGGGTACTTTTTGATCACACTCGTAAAACTACAGTTATTTTTGCGACAAAATTTCTGCTCCATCCTAGATTACCTACATCCCCTTCAATATACGCCTCTGACTACTCTTGACGTTACCGTTCTTGTGTATCGTGTCCGTATTCATCCATTTAGATCTATCGCGTTCCTTCACGTCGTGTGCCAACCGACTTTTTACTTTTGTGTGCTTTCGTGGTGTCCGTCGTGATACATGCTTATTCTGCCTGTCGCGTCCATCGTCTTTTATTTTGTAATTCATTGGGGAGGAGAGAAAGCGGCACCTCCACCAAGTCGGACACTACGAAGAAGAAAGAAACTATCCAATATCTTCTACTAAAGTTGGCTAACGAGCTGTTTCGCCAGGACGGATGCATCCGCCACACGATTGGACAGGCCCCCTGCCAATAAAAAATACCGCCAGCCGATTCAGTGATAGGCCATAAGTCGCTTGTCAAAAATTCATTTTAATGCTTTGTAGTTACGAAAGTTCTAGTGAGGTTTGGTTACCGACTAGTAGACACAAGTTTTACTCGCGTCGACGTTTCGACAAACTTTATTGCCATTGTCAGGACTTGTACAGGAGTAATACAGAAATAGTCTATAGTCTACGCCAGGGGTCTCCAAACTACGACCCGCGGCAACCCACCCGGCCGATGCTGCGAGCAGTTTGTAAATGGATCTTCAAAATACTTCAGATGTTATATCATTTTACTAAATAACTAAACAAGAAATAAGTTCAGTAAAATGTTATAATATTTTGTACAAGTTTAAAACATTTACGTGGTTAATGTGCTTGTTCGTCTGGCTGCCTTGAATGAATCACGCTTTTAACTCGCACCTCATTGAGTGATGATTTCAAGGAAATAAAAAACTTTGCAAGAGCAGTGCTTTCAATGTTTGGCTCGACCTATGTCTGCTAACAAACGTTTTCAAAAATGAACTTTGTAAAATCAAAGTAACGTGTCAGACGAACACTTGAAAACCGTTTTAGTGATAGGAGCAATGAAAATTTGACCCAAAATGGACAGACATTATAAATGTCAGAAGGAACTCCATACATCCCATACGCACATAAGAAAGCCAAAAAGTAATACACAAGAAATATCTTTGAACATTATTTTTTCCTTACTTTTATTTACATTATTTTGAATAAATGGATTTGTTTTCGTTGGATAAGTTTGCTTATATTTTACTTAAATACCAATTTTATTGACTTGATTATTTAGTAAACTTAATAAAAATAAGTTTACAATGTGTGTGCGCGTGTGCGTGCGTGCGTGTGTTGTTGGCCCGCCTGACTTCCAAGATTTTTCAATTCGGCCCTCAAGTGAAAAAGTTTGGAGACCCCCTGGTCTACGCTGTACGATCTAGGTAGGGTTATATTGTTTTGTTCCGTGGAATCGTAGTTTTGCGTGGGGAATTATAAACTCTTACAATTCATTTTTGGCTTTGTTTTATCTTTATACGTTTACAGATATACGAGTGCTATTAGTATATTATCGTTAGACAGTTCTGTCTGACTGCTAATAGTGGCAGAAGGAGTAAATTATAAAGGTTCAGGGTCGGTGCAGTTGAAAGCGCTATTCCATGATTTTGTGTTATAGAAAATCAATTCTGTTGGGTGGAACGCCAGACGTACGTATAGTGCAAACATTTGGTTGTCGTTGGCTGGAGAATTTTGACTGCGGCGGTAGCCTTGGACTCGCCTTCCCTTGACCCCTACTCACGTTCGCTACGTATTTGGGATGGCTGGAAACTGTGTGCAATGAATCTGTAATGTAACCAAAGGGTATTACCGCTGGCAATCATTATTCCGTTGTCGTTCGATCAGCTGGCTGAAATATATTTGTTCATTTCGTTACGTCAACGTCTCCGATAAAGTTTGTGAAAGTATTCAGGTAATAAATCAATTTTATTTTGTGGCTCACTTGACTAACCAACGATCTCAGCGGCAAGCAGTATGCATTCAGTACACTGCGTTACCAGTAAAACGATTAAGCAGTACTAAGTACAGTAAACGTTAGACCATTAATTTATCGCCAAAAGAAGTGTTTAACATAACAGTACCATATATCTTATCTGTACCATGAAGACGGGTCGTTGTCTCACTTTACAGTTATCAAGCCAGGAATCAGGTACATTAAAAATCGATACGTAGATATATAAAACTAGTGTCCTGTGTTGCAGTTCAGAACTTTTGCTGTTGTTACTGGTATTTTTCTGACGAATTAAACCTCTATAGTAACCTTCTGATGGGAAATTTTGATCCCAACTCATTTCATAAAACTCGATATCAGTAGGATACACATGTAATAAAAGATTGACCTTTAAGGTAGCTTTAACAGTTGTACCTATCACTAGTCCATATCTGGATAAATATCTGACGTAAAGAAATTGCGGCCGTTATTAGAATGTTTTCAAAACCTTGTAGAGCAGTGATTACCAACTGGCGGTCCACGACACCTTTTTTATGAGACTCGAGGCTCGAGGTCTTATCTTGGAAAATCAGTTTAATAATTATTAGATTTACTTTGGCAGTTAAATGAATAATAAAATAATAAGATTTAAGGAATTACAATTGCTGAAAAATAGTGTCTCGCTATTTCATACTATTTGTTATACTGTCATTGAAGAACAACCAATCGACATTCAGTTAGAATTTTGTGATTTTCTTCCTGCAGACCAAGCAAGAAAAGAGACCGGATTTCTTTAAACTACTATCTGATGAACGATTTCCAAATCTGCAGAGTCTTAGACAGAAGAGACTTGATGTTTTGGCGTACATAGTCTACATCTGCGAAAGCGTGTTATCCACATTTAAAACCACAGCTGACATTGCCTCACAGGAGTTCTCTGATTCACAAACTGAGATTAGTAATAAGTGAGTCCAATGTGGTTTACTGGGTGCAACAGATCGACCTCAGTTTTCACATTGAAGATTTTATGTTAGTATAGAATATTTGTATCTTTCTTATACCTTCTATATTATATTAGCATAATAAAAATTGTACCGTTAAATACATGGTAAGTGTGTAAATTTCATCTTTTTCTTATTTACAATTAAATATTTTTTTTTGTAGTTTCCAGTTTCTTGTGGTAATTGATCACTTGTGATGTGGCCCATCGGTAAGCTGGTTATTTTAATTGTGGCTCTTAGGCGCACTGATTACACTCAAAGGTTTGACAACAGACGTCCCCCGGTTCTGGCCAACCTTTCTGCTAGAGTTCAAATCAGTCGCTTAAAATTGGAACCTATATTTTAAACACGTAACTAAAATAATACCTACCTGTGGGTAGGTATGGTTATGGTTCTTAAATAACTAATAGCCATACTTAGACAAGAAACTACGGGGGGGGGGGGATAACAGCATATACACCAGTGTAAACTCAAGCAGATGTTATAAACAAGGTTGACACGACGGCGTTCAGAAGGAGGGAAAGTCAAAAATTAAGGTGAAATTTTTCGTTCCCCTCCAGGAATGGCTGTTTCAAATCATATCCCCAAACGTTGGTTATTAGAAATAATATTTCTTTCTAGCAGTTTTTTTTATTGTGTTTAAAAGTCAATTTAAAGTAGGTGCTCGATAGCCCGACGACGACACCTAGGAAGAAATTCGAGTAGTGATACGTTTTCTAAATTCAGAGGACAGTGAAGCTTGTAGAATATCTGTAGAATACTGAACCGGTTGTATTAACAGCACTACTTTTCGGTGTACCTCGTCGTTTTATTTTTCTTGAAACCAAACGTTTCGCCCGTATTACGATGAGGGATCCTCTTTGGTTTAACTAAGATAGATCACAAAGTCGTGACACACTCTATAGTATAAAATAATTTTTTGTTAAATTTCGCTTTTTGACTTTACTCTCGTGTACGACATGCAGGGAGTAGAAATTTTTACTCTCGTGTACGACATGCAGGGAGTAGAAACGAAAACTCGTAATTATGTGCTGGCTACTAACGTCAGCGGAAACGTACGTTCAACCAAAATCATCTGTAACCGAAACCACCACTAAGTTAGTTTTCTAAAATAGATCGTAACGTACGGTCACAGTGATCCAGAAAAACGTTGTCTTCGAAATTTCTGAGGTCCTCAATATTAACGGGTTCAAGGAAACCTTTTTGTATACTCATAAATAAATTTCAAAAAATTTGTCTCAAGGTGCATGTTTAAATTTCGATCTTACGAATTTTTAGTGTGCAATATTTTTTTGTTTTAATTAAAAAAGCTAATCTATGAACGTTATCGTAAAAGAAATTGATTCTAAGAAAGTTTGAAAGAAAGACTGTAAGGCGTGTTTATGGTCCGGATAAAGGAGATTACGAATGGAGAATAAGAAATAACCAGGAGATAGATGAGCTGTTGAAGCATGAGGACACTGTAAGATTCGTAAAGGCTCATGAATACAATGGCTAGGTCACGTAGAGCGGATGGATGATCAGCGTATGGCAAAGAAAATCCTGAGGGCGCAAGTCTATAAAAGTAGAAAGAGGGCCGACCTAGGATAAGGTGGTTTGATGATGTGCTGGAAGATCTAAGAAGAATGGATGTGAGGGGTTAAACTGAGAGGGCAATGGGTAAGAGACATTGGAGAAGACTGGTGTTGGAAGCCAGGTCTCACGTTGGCCTGTAGTGCTTAAAAAAAAGTCTATGAATGTTAGCCCAGTGGTTCTCAGTCGGTGTGCCGCGGAATTTTTCGAGATTTTGTGATATTGCTGGTAAAAGTAATTACAATAATTTTACTTAATATTTATTTTGAAAAAAGAATAAGAGAAAAATATTAAAGAGCTTAAACATATTCATTTTACAGTGGATTTATTGGCTTACGCCTTACAATAAAAGATTTGAGTGATTAACGAGAAACTTTATCTTATCGTTTCTATACAAAAGTTCACCGAATTTCCTGCATTGTTTCCAACTCGTCCGTTAGTGTGCCACGGAAAGTCACTGCAAAGGATAGTGTGCCGTGAACAAAAATCGGTATGGAGAACCATACATGACTCCATGTCCTAAAATTTATATTTAAAATCATTTAAATATTAATTAAATAAGTGGATGGTTGAATTCTGAAAAAATTACGCATCAGCTAAAATGGTACCACCATGTCAGGTTGATTAAGACTATCCTCACCCTTCGTGAGGAAGGACTGTACTTTTGGATAAAATGTCTGTAGGTCGAACGAAGAGCTAGCTAAAGGTAGCTGCGATCTGATTCCTGTAATGAAATTGGACTCTCGCTGCGAGGGGCCGAGGGATGTCTATAGTGTTATCAAAGTCTTTCCTGTCAATACTATACTAGTCATTTTTCTTTTTTAAAATCGAGTTTTGATTTCTTTCTTTCCATTTGTCTTCTGATTTCCTGAACGACTATTCTGTTCACCCGTATAATTATAAATTTCTCAGCAAAACATTTCATCCTTAATACGTTTGTGTCTCCTGTTTAACACCCACCATTCTGATCCATGTCATAATGCTATATTCCACACAGGCTAGTAAATACCTAGCCATCAGGGAGGTCAACATTTTTTCAAGGAGGGGCATACAATTTTCCAAAGGAGAAAAACATTTATATATTTTTCATACATACACACATGGACATATTAGTGTATAATTCTTATATCATAATAGAAATAAGTACACAGATTGTATTAATTGCTTTAATACAACATGGCCCAGCGATCCACAGGAAGCAAATCGATCCACCTTTTCGGCTTGCACGCGTTGTGTTGGTGTGGGTTTCGGCACTTTCCATTTAAAAAGCGTGCAAACATAATAAAATAAACATGAATGAGGCCAGAAATAACGCGAATTTTGTGTGTGTGTGTGTGTGTGTGTCCTGCCGGCCTTTTTATTGCGGTAATCACAATAATAAAACTTTGGAAAAGTAAACATTACATAATTGAGATATGCTTGCCTGCCAGGAACGATATATTTTCACTCATACGTGAATTAAATTAAAATGAAAAAAAAAATAGAATTTTGTTAAAGTGAAATGAAATGTATCCATAGAAACTACTTCTTTGTTGTCAATAACGTAGTACACATTTAAAACTTATAAAATTTACCTCCTCCATCAACTACCATTTTAATTTATAAAAAAAATTACCCCCTCCCCCCTTCAACTACGCTTTTCATTTATAGATATTTCATCTACCTTTCTACAGTGGATTATTATGACCTTCTTTTCAGGATACTTTATTTATCAAAATTAAGCACTTTACTCCTCTTGTTAAAACGTAAAACGTTGCAGATAAACTACCCCTTCCCTTAACCGATCTTCACCAAAAACAATAGGCCTTGAGTCCTCTACAATTCAGGGCTGTATGCAAAAAATTATTTGATTCTGTTTGAATTTGCGGCTGTTATTGTTTGCCATAGAAAAAATTCTACACACAGACACTTTTCGAAAAATGGCTTTTTTCATGTTTTGATGGCAGTACAATCAGAATCTGCCGTTATCTCGAACACGATTTTTTTCGCCATGACCATACTTCACTTTTCTTATGGAACATGGAAGTAAAAACGGTTGAGAACCACTGGGTTAGCCAATACAATATTTACGAAACTTTTTAAATGAGTATGAGATTATATAAGATAGTTCTTACTATTGTAGGTAACTAAGGATGTGAAGTTTGATGTGCCAAATTTACAAGGACTATCCTGTTGTAACGCCCGGGGCTGGGGCCTCACAAAGTGAAAGCACCAGTCGTACGGACAGGATAGCTGTGGGAATGGCTCGTTATTAAATAAGGCATTTACTTAGATTAACAATATTTCTTTAATTCATGAGAGTAACTACGTTCGTTAATAAGTTTTATCTTGATGAACAAATGACAATACAAATGAACAAAATAACAATAACTGAAGTGACATACTCTCGTTACAATAATTCTATTGAGTTTTCATTAAGACATAACATTATAAAAAAAACATTCTTTATATACTGACTATTCTTTATTAAAATATTATAAAAGCTTTACTAACTATATTTCTGAATTTGGTACGTTACCACTTTAAATTAGGCGTAAATGAATAAGATGTCAATTATACATATTCCTTAACAAATTTAGAACACTACTGAGCACTTCTGAGTATAAATAATTCATTATCCAAAATCGATTAATGCTTTAAGTTTGAACTAAGTAAAACAAAACAAAGTTGTAATTACGCTTTTGATGTGGCTCCATCGTAGACAGAAGATGCACATCTACGATGTACGGAGGGAGAGTGCACAAGGACGCCGAAAAGTGAACAAGTGAAAAAAAGAGAGTGTGTACTTCCCAGTGCTCTCGTCAGTTTTATACCCTGCGTGACGCAAAAAGTCTCTTATGAGTTAACGCCCAAAATTCAGCCAATCAGAACTGGACTCTGCACGTGACTCGAAACTTATCAGGTCACACGAGAGGACAATTTGACATTGATTTTTGTGAACCAAAGCGGAATTCGTTCGCGAACACTGACAAGTAAACAATTCTTATTTCCCTGGTTGATAACACGCTACACGTGCCATGATAAAAAATGGTCAGCACACTTCCTCACAATCGCTCAGTTTGTTCCTTAAAATAATTCTTAAGATAAAATAAAATAACACATTGAGTAGTTTGAGTATGAGTAGAATCCTCATTTACAAATATATATAAAATCATAATGTGGAATGTGCTGGGCACAACACCCCTCCCTTCTTTACAAAAGGAAAGTACGGGACGTACTTTGCTTTTCAAAATTTATCCAAAGTATAAACAACTTACAGTTTTACTCAAGATCAACGTTCTTGGAATGTACTACAATATATATAGTAAGTAGTATAGTAGTATTACGTACTATGTTTACATCATGAAATCTACATCTGATCTGTTTATCTACATGTAAACAAACCAATAAAACAAAAAGATAAGACTGCGCCGTACACGCTCAGCTGTGTGTAGATAACACATTGTATCGATGTACACATTTATATATATATATATATATATATATATATATATATCTCACGCGATATTTACAAACTACATAATTGTCTCTTTTTCTGTTTAAACATAGTTTTATCTGTTACATTCAAAACAAAGAGTGCTGAATATAATGAGTCTCAAAATTTTGTTTTCCTTAGGTAAGTTTACAACTATTATAATATTTATTATTTTTTTCTTGTTTACATTTTCCTTACGTACTTCACAATTCTTTATGTAGGTTCAATACATTGCTTTATTAAACAAACAAACACAACAAACTAACTCTTTAATTTATAATTGAGAATGTGCAACCCTAACACCTGGTTTTACGTAGACTGCTGTAACATTCATTCCGTCTGGCGAAGTTACCTCTGGAACTTCCTCTGCTGCTTCTTGTGTTGCCTCAGCACTCGATGTCGTTGCTGGTATGAGAGTAGAAGTTAGACATTTGGAGACTGACTTGGTTCGGTAGACGAGATATAGTAGCAATGCTGCTCCAATGATTATGACGGTAAAGCCACCGGCATAGCGAATAGATTGTTCGTTTCGTGATTGTTGCTTTTCTTGCTGTATCTCTTGGATATCGTTAATAAGTCGGTTCAGTGAAACGTCATCGAAGTCGTTGAGTATCCCATGCAGTACTTCGTCGATATTCAATTCTGTAACATCTGAAATCTTTATGTGAGTGACATTATTTGTTAAAATTTTAGCCTCGAATGGACTAATCAAAGAGGATATTGGTGGTTCAATCATGATAGGCTTAGTAACGTTATATATACTTCGTCCATAGGTATGTGGTAATAAGGTAAAATATTTGGAATATATATGACAATGGTGTGGATTAAGAAGAACTCCTCTCTCCTTAAGAATCTCGGTCTTAGTGTCTTGTTCGCATCTCCAGGTAACTCGTATCGGTTCTAGTGCACTGTATATCCACGCATCCTTGTTCGGCATCTGATGTAGAATTGGACGGCTGAAATTCTGTATAACCTTCTTCTCACATTGAACACGAGCACTGCTGGTCTCTCCAACAAATAATGCATAGATACAACTGTCGTTATGGTACGAATACAAAGGTATATTGGCTGGACACACACTGTACTTGGAACCTTTGCACGCAATTACATCTTTGTGTGTAAGTTCAACATACTCTTGTCGCGTTTTAGTTAATGCTGAGTACTCAGTATTGCTCTTTACATATATAAACTTATTGATAGAAGGTTCTCTATACGGCAAGGACTTTACAGAATACAAGTCTAGTAATCTGTTTTCTGTTTTTAAAGGAATTTCTATAATCAGTTGAATATATTTCGTTTGAGATATATTATGAACATCTGCTAATCATAATAAATATACATCTCTCCTGATTTAATACTGGCTATTAATGATAAATCATGTGTTAATTCTTGAGAAACTGATGACAAAATTTTAGACAATTTATCAGGTGGTATCAAAAGAGAACTTAATCTACCATTAGACGTTACATCAAGTCCTTTCATTAATTTACTTAATTCAAATTCTGCTGAATTCAAGTACAATTCAACTTCTCTTATTAATGATGAGATTTTCATATGATACTGTAGAGTTTTATTAACTCCTTCTGTTTCTGACCATAAACTGATATTAACATTAGAAATTTGTTGTAATACATTTTTAACATTTTCTCCTAAAACTGTTATAACTTTAGCATTTTCTTTGAAATCTTTTATAACTGACTTAAAATAGGTTAACATTTCTTTATTGTTATGCAAAATATCACTCTGTATTTTATCTAATTCACTGATCTTCGAACTAAACGTCTCAAGATCATCATTATCCATAGTACCAGATAATATTTTCATAGCTGAACCAATAGCATTTATTGCTCCACGCTTCTTACGTGTTTCAGGTAACATAGATTTTAGACTACTTATTTCTATTTTTAACATATTTGCGACAGTACGCAAGCGACTGACTTCCAGCTAATGGAGTCCTTGGCTCGCTAAAGGAATAATCGCCATTGTATGAAAAACAATAGTAATTACATACGTGGTAATCTAGGTCGAATGGTTGTAAGATGAAGATGGAGATTCAGACAAGGATATTGGTCGATTAGGATGCCATTCAGTATCGTTAGGTGTAGGTGGTGAAGGTGAGATAGTGCTAAACTATCTTCAAATTCAATAGGCGTAATATCTAAAATAGGTTCATCTTCTTCTTCTTCAATCGTTACTATAGGCATCGGTCTCCCCCCCTACTTGTCCATCGGTTAAAACATTCGTATCGCAAGTTTCAATGTCATCAAACCTTGACCCTGTACTTGATTCGTTATCACTATGTTCAAACGTAACAGCTGTTTTTCTTTGCCGTAGTTGATTTCTTTAATCTATTCACGTGAACAATTTCTTCTTTATTTTGTTTGAGTAATTTATAATTTAAATCATTTAATTTTTCTATAATTTTGTAAGGTCCTACCCATGGCTTGCCAAATTTATGTTTTACTCCTCTTTTAATCACTGGATTATACAAAAAGACAAAATCACCTACATTATACTCAGTCTTCTTACTTTTACGATCATACTGCATTTTACTTTTATCTCTACTATTTTCTGTATTTGCAGTAGCTAATTTCCTAGCCTCACTTAATTTATCTACTAGCTTACGCAAAGCATCGCAACCTCCTAACGCATCTAATTCTGGTTCTTGTACATCATTCAGTCGAGCTTCCAAGTCATCATCTGCTGGTAAGCTAAATTTTTGTCCATAAAGTAGCATATGTGGACTATAACCGGTCGTATTATGTTTCGTACTTCTGTAAGCCATTAACACATACGGTACATATTCATCCCAATCAGTAGCATTGTTGTTCACATAATGCGACAACATGTCAATTACAACTCGATGTAGACGCTCTATTAGCCCATTGGATTGTGGATGATATGGTGTCGTCTGAATTTTCCTAATTTTTAAAAGATGACATAGGTCTTTAAATAATGATGAAACGAAATTACGTCCTTGGTCCGTTAGCAGACTCATAGGCACACCATGCCTAGATATGACATGCTTAACAAATTCCCTAGCAATCGTTACACTAGTCTGATCGGGGATCGGTATAGCTTCACAATAACATGTTAAATAATCTATGAAAGTTAGCAAATATTTATTCCCAGCTTTAGTGGTAGGTAGAGGTCCTACTATATCCATCGAAACAAGTTGAAAAGGTTGAGTAACTGACAGAAATTTTCCCATAGGTGCTATGTTTTTCCGATTAACTTTACGTTGGTTACACGATAAGCATGCTTTAACATAATTTTCTATGTCTTTACTTAACTTCGGCCAATAATATCTCTCTGCTATTACGGACTGTATGCGTTTGATTCCCTGATGACCAGAAAAAGGTGTATCGTGGTGTTGACCTATTACACGTGGTACTAATATTTTTGGAACTATTAACTGATGTCGTACATTTCCCCTTTTATAAAGCAACCCGTCATCATCTAAGAAAAATTCATCTACTTCTCCAGTTTTTATAGATTCCTTAATTGTATTACAATATGTATCTCTATCTTGCTCATGCAAAAACACTTCTCTTGACATATATGGTATTTCGTCAACCTTACGAGTGTGATAAGTATGTCTACTTAATGCATCACAATTTGTATGTCGCTTACCTGGCTTGTCAATCACCTCGTAATCAAACTCTGACAATCTCAATGCCCACCTAGTCAGTCTTGAAGATGGATCCTTTAGATTTAACATCCATTTCAACGCTGCATGATCCGTGATGGCTGTGAACTTCCTACCATACAAGTAACAGCGGAAATGTTTAGTCGCCCATACCAGTGCTAAAAGCTCTCGTTCTGTCGTCGAGTAATTCCTCTCTGCGTTGTTAAGCTGACGGCTTGCATATACGACTGGATGCTCTTGTCCATCGTGAACCTGAGATAACAGCGCCAATAGCCGTTCCGGATGCATCTGTGCTCAATAAAAATGGTAATTGAAAATCAGGATATTTCAAAATTGGTTCCATACACAAAATTTCTCGTAATGTGTCGAAAGCTGTACTTTGTGCCTTTCCCCATTTGAATAATACATTTTTTTTGTTAATTCAGTTAAAGGTTTAACCAAATCTGAAAAATTGTTAATAAATCTTCTGTAATAACCTACAAGACCTACAAAAGATCGTACATCTCTTACTGTTTTAGGTGCTGGATAATTCTTTACAGCTTGAACTTTCTTCGGATCAGGTTTAACCCCCTCAGAAGAAACAATATTCAAGATATTCAACCTCTTTAGACCCAAAAACACATTTTTCTAATTGCATACGTAGGTTAGCTTCTTTAAGTCGAGAAAATACACTATTAGTCTGTCAGCATGACTATGAATATCGGGACTAAACACAATTATATCGTCAAGATAAACCAAAGCTTCAATACCTTTAATACCAACTAAAACACTGTCCATTAAACGCTGAAAAGTAGCAGGTGCATTCATAAGCCCGAAAGGCATTTTTGCAAATTCAAAATGATGTCCTGGAATAGAAAACGCGGTTTTCTCCCCATCTTGTTTATCCATATGTACTTGGTGAAACCCACTAGCCAAATCTAGCGTAGTATAATATTTAGAATTTCCCAAACAATCTAACGTCTCAACAATATTTGGTAACGGATAAGCATCCCCTTTGGTTATACTATTTAACGCTCTATAATCAACACAAAACCTGTACTTAGGTATACCGTCTGGACTCTTTTTCGGAACTATCACAACTGGACTACTCCACGGTGAGTTTGAAAGTTTTATTACATCTTTCTCTAACATCTCGGTTATATGACTCTGTATCACACTCTTCATAGACTCAGGAAGTCTGTAAGGTTTCTTTTTAATCGGTAAACTATCACCAGTATGTATTTTATGCTTTATATCTACAAGACACCCTCTATGCGCCGGATCCTCACGGAACAAATCTCTATACTTTAATAACACTGGTTTCAAAACTTCACTGTCACTCTCAGACAAGTGCTTTAATTTCCCTAATATTAATTCATCAATATTCTCATTACTACCAAAATTATCATCTTTATTATGTTTCTCATGTTGTAGAACATCAACAACTCTTACACTTCCATAAACTTCAGGCTGGTATTTCTCTGCCAGACCTAACGTAAATCCCTTTTGAATTTCAAGTGGTTCTCCACTACAGTTAACAACTTTAACAACTACATTGTTATCGGTGTCTACAGTACTCAGTACACGGGCAACTCTTATACCCTGCTCGTCTAATTCTCGTGGTTCTACGAAAACCTCTCGTAGCACCGGAATGTCACGTAGACCGACTATTCGGCAATTTACTTAATTTACTTAAGGGTGGTAACTCTTGCTCGGAAGCATTCATGACACGCCAAAATTCTGCATCATTCCCGACAAAATTACAACGAGTTATAGGTTGATCAGGCCCACAACCTATAACCTCTTCTTTAGAGTTATAACGGAGGGAACCCAAAATAATTGGTTCTGCCAATTATTTCAGGCTGCCTTATTCGAGACGA
Source organism: Magicicada septendecula (assembly GCA_034769895.1). Classification (NCBI taxonomy): domain Eukaryota; kingdom Metazoa; phylum Arthropoda; class Insecta; order Hemiptera; family Cicadidae; genus Magicicada; species Magicicada septendecula. The sequence goes on along the minus strand of CM068372.1, from coordinate 236,175,982 downwards.
GCTGAAATTTAAATCAGAACAACACACAGTAAGACATACAAGGAATCAGGGAAGGTGAAACTGTTGATTTATATATTCAGTATATGTGTGTAACAAGAAGACTTGCTTTATTAAACATTTGAAATATAACATTTACTCCAAAGAACAGATCCCATGACGTTATTAATTAAATTAGTAAAATTAAGTGAAATGCTTTATTTAGAATATGGGATCACAACAAATTTATCTAGCTATACCCCCGGATCCGGGTAACCATTGGTATTTAGTCTCTAATCTTTTAATTATATTTAATTCAAAATTTTTATCTTGCAAGACTTTTACCTTTTTGCTTCATATATCTTCCATTAGAAGAATGGTATTAATAACACTACGTTACGTTAATATCTAAACTGTTACAATTGAATGATATTGAATAGTTACAATTAAGTTCTCAAATTTAAGTTTTTATATTCTTATAAAAATCAATCGTCTCTGTAAGTCTCTTAAATAGAGTATTGTGTTACACAAAAATATTATCATATTATCATTATTCCTCGATAGACGTGCTATCGAGTCACCTCTATTTTTTGGATGTAGTAATCGCCTCCATGTGGTCCCGTCTTGGGAGTCCTAAAACGTCGTCCTCGTCTTGGTCTGGTCTCTGTTTTTCATGGCTTAATAGGTAGAGTCTGCAGGATAGGTAGAGTCTTCTACACAGATACTCGTTGATTCTCAGATGTCTCGGAACTGCATCATCGGTAGGGTATACTAGAGTTCTCATTTAGATGGTCCATGACCACAGGTCAGATGTTGAAAAGATTCGTCCATCGGTGAAGATTGCAGTCATCGTTTTTTCTTTATTAACACTCGTCGTTTGTAGTTACATCTTTCTTCTTGTTACAAAGTTTTTGGAATTTTCTTTTTGTTAACGTTACATGTTACACTTTTTGTAACGGTTAGTAAAATACAAAATAATAATTAATTAATCCACACTAACAACAAATTGTATAACTTTTGAACAGAGCATTTTGCTCGTGCGTCTGCACAGCTGGGCGTCGTCATCGCAAGAGAGCGATTTTTCGTCCTCTACCCTTGTACATGACGAGAGAGGGAGTGGGGTGTTTATTCCGCGAGCATATATAGTTCCTGTTTTCTCTTTAAATAAACTTTTTATTTATACAAACTATCGCTAGATAAAAATACATCATTTAAATTAATTGTTTTAGTTACTATCTGTGTCTACAGATACTTTAATTATTAACATTAGTTTACTCTATTATTTTTAATTACAGTAGACTCGGAAAACAGGTCGAGTCCGGTATCAACAGGTAGGCGCTTGATAGCAAGCAAAGGGTTAAATACGAACATAATAATTATTTACAATATGCCTTTTCTTTATGGATACTTTGCCCTTATTAATTACTTCTTCCATTCACACTTAGTACCTACATGTTTTTATTATTATTATTGTGAGATTTAAATGGTTAATTGTACGCAACCTTAATTAATTAAATTTTTTTTTTTATTCTGTAAATGTCACAATTTAAATCGTCACATACTCCGCCTCCTTACCAACACAGACTCCTAAAATTTTGGTCAGCTATGTACCGAGAGTATGCTTGGGGAGTTCCGTGTGAAATTTCTCTCACCCGTTTCTGGCTGTACATAATTACTAGCAGCATAAGTCATTCTTGACTGGCTGTTTCTTACCATCTATACATATACTTCATGTTTTACACGCTAATTCTATTACTACATAAAATTTACATTATAAAGTATTTTCAACATTCTAAATTTCCTTAACTCTACTACTTATTACTACTACCGGATTTTTCCTTTTCTTTCCAGAGAGTTTTTCTTCGTTATAGAATTTACTCTTTAATTACTCCATTACTTTTATTGGATGTCAGCTGACTTCTTGCTTTGCTCTACTTTCGATGAAGAGGATTCAAGGTTGATCAGGCCTCGTACCTACTTATACGACAAGGTAGCCAAAGGTTACTCAAGTACTTTTGCGGTTGAGTACTAAACATTGTTTTCACATTTACTTATTTAATTAACTGGCACTCTACTATTTTCTTCTTCAAGATAACGTTTTATCTGTGAAATATGTGTCCTTCGCACATATTTTTGAGTAGAGGGTTCGTACAGGGTCACAGTTACCGGAGTTAAGTATTTGTGAATTTGATAAGGACCGCACCATCTGTAAGATAGCTTGGAAGTTGTCTTATCGACTGCACTACTCGTTGGGTGCGTGTTATACATAACTAAATCTCCGATTTGGTATTTTACTTTATTATTCTTATTCTTTTGCTCGTAATATTTCCTTGACTTCGCTAAGTTTGTTCGTAAATTAGCGCGCGCTTCGTTCCATATCTTTCTAATATTTTTATCCCTAATTTCAAGGGGTAACAATTCATGTATTTTCCACTTTGTGGATAATGGGTGATTAGGTTTATACTTGAACAACAATTCGAATGGGGTAGACTTATGTCCTTCATGATATGCCGAATTAAAGGCGAATTGTATCCAGGATAGGTTCTGGTCCCACGAAGTATGGTCGTTAGCATGGTAGGCAATTAAAGCAGATTTAAGGTTTCGCAAATACCTCTCAGCTATATTACCTTGCGGACGATACTCGGTAGTGGTAATGTGGTTTATACCTAGTTTGAAACACATGTTCCTGAATTCCTTGGACTTAAACTGTGGTCCGTTATCCGACACTAGATGGACTGGAATACCGAAATCTTTGAATAATCTATTCTGTAAAATGCTTACTGTTGTCGTAGCTAAAGCTCGCCGCATGGGGTACATCCAGACGAACTTACTAAACGAATCTACGCAAATTAGTAACATAGTATTTCCTGACTTGGAACGTGGGTAGGGTCCAGAAAAGTCTAAATAAATTTTGGAAAATGGGGTGGCAGGAATCTCAGATATTAACTGGCTTATTTGGCTGTTTCTCGCTGGTTTGCTGAGTGCACACAACTTACACCTTTTTACAAAGTTAGCTATCTCACTGTTCATATTTTCCCAGTGATATTCTCTCCGAATCCGATGTATGGTTTTATTTATTCCCATATGTGCTCCAATGGTGGAAGAGTGATAATATTCCATTAGCATAGGTTTAATAATATCCGGGGCGATGATACGCAAATATTTTCCGTTAGCTATTCTACAACATAATACTTTCTTATTTAATAGGTATTTTTCAGACTTGTTTCCTTTTTCAAGTTGTTTAATGATCGGACTCAAACGTGGGTCTTGTTGTTGATAATGGGCTAAATCCATAAATGCAAGAGGAAATTCGGTAATTAACGCATTAGTAATAGGTGTCTCTCTACTCTTGTTTTCGTAATTATTACTACTAGGCTGGAACATACGTGACAGGGTATCGGCGACTACGTTTTGGGTGCCTCTAATATGTTGTACTTTGAATTTAAAACAATTTAATCTCAATACCCATCTTCCGATTCGACCTAATTGTTTTGGGTGGTTTAGTAGCCAGGATAAAGCTTGATTATCTGTTTCTAGCAAAAACTCTTTATGTTCTAAAAATGGTTTGAACTTCTGAAACGCAAAAACGATAGCTAAGCATTCTAATTCGTATGCGGAGTATTTCTTTTCTTGGTCCGTCAGGGTGCGTGAAGCGTAACTAATTGGTAATCGAGAGTTATCTACTTCCTGATAAATTACTGCACCTAGGGCTACACTTGAACTGTCGGTTTGCACAACAAACGGTTTACTAAAATCGGCTAATTGTAGTACGGGGGGTGATATGATGCTTTCCTTTAATTTCTCAAATGCGGTTTGGCGTTGCTCATTCCACTCAAATTTTACTCCCTTCTTTCTTAAAGTATTTAGTGGTGCTGCGATTTCGGCTAGATGTGGGATATACTTGTGGAAATAATTTATCATTCCTAAAAATCGAGCAATTCCTTTCGCATCCCGCGGTGGTAAAAATTCTCTGATAGCACGGGTTGGCTCTGGGTCTATGCTTACCTTTCCGTTGGCTTTTACGATGTGACCTAAAAAGGAGAATTGTGTCACAGCAAAATTTACTTTACTGGGGTTTACAGTTAATCCAGCTTTCTCTAATCGTGATAATACTTCACGTATATGTGCAAGATGTTGTTCCATTGACTCGCTGTAAATAACAATATCGTCTAGGTAGTGGTACACATATTTAAACTTTATGTCGTGAAATAATTTTTCTAACAATCTGCTACATACAGAACTACCTTGGGAAATACCAAAAGGTACCCTAGTAAATTGGTATAGGTTGAAAGGCACGGCAAAAGCGGTGAGACGTTTCGATTCTTCTGAAAGTGGTATCTGATGAAAAGCCTGATTCAAATCCATAATGGTAAAAAATTTTGCTTTCGTAAAATAATGAAAAGCACTGTGGATGTCGGGAAGTGGAATGGATTCAAATTCTATTCGTTTATTTAGTTGTCTATAGTCTACAACTAATCTATGTTTATCGTTGCTTTTGGGTACTAAAAACGCAGGGGATGAATAAGATGAAGTAGAGGGTTCGATGACTCCTTGTTCTAATAGTTTATTAATTTGGTTCCTCATTACTTCCATTTTTGGCGGTGATAACTTGTATGGGGCTAAACGTATTACTTTATTATCGCTCAAATTTATCTTATACTCTATCAGATCCGTCAGTCCTAACTTAGGGGTGAGCACATTGGAGAATTGATTTATTAACTTTTGTATGTTACGTCTATCTTTACTTTCCAGATGACCTAATTCACATTCGTGATGCTTTAGATGAGAAGAAGTAGTGCTAGTACTTTCTCTGTTATTTGAATTATCCTCTAAGTTATATTTCCGTGAACGATCGAATCCAAAGTAAAATTTCTTATCATGAATATTTAGAATTATTCCTGTTTTACTGATAAAATCGGCTCCCAATATTAACTCGGGTCCTAATTCGTCGCTTACTAACATCGGAAAATACCACGTCAAATGTTTTATTTTAACTTTACACGTGATGATAAGTTTTATTATTAAGTTTTGTTTGTTAGCGGTTGAGCATTTAATGTTTACAGATTGACTGCGTTTGACTAAATTATGTTTAAATAACTTATTGGCGAGGTCATGACTAATTAAACTTCGCGTTGATCCGGAATCAATTAAACCAAGGGTGGATGTTACACCAAGGTCAACTTGTACATAAGGTAATTGACACTTACTGAAATTACACTTATTAATAGCGTTACATTTATCTATAAATTTTTTTACATAGGGGTCTAGTTTTCTTTTGTTATTATTATTATTTTGTTTTATTTTGTTGACTCTCAGGGGTTTACCTTTTTTTACGATGCTGCGGAAGACACAGGGTTTTGGATCTCCCTGCCTTACATGTTTTTTGGATAATGAGTTTTTTGATTATACCTTTTTTGTTTACAGTATCTACTGAGATGTCCCGATTTTCCGCAGTTATAACACACATATTCTTTACGTTGTGTCTTACTGGTTTCCTGGAGTGGTTGAGCCTCCTGGGACTTACCATGGCCATTGGTTGATCTTCGAAATGGTCTTCTTTCTTGTATACTTCTTGCGTCAGATACTAAGGCATGCATTTCTTTTCTATTTTGTGTAGTGGATATCGATGCATGTCTGTGCTGATCTGCGTACCAAACATTGGAAGAATGAATACTACATTGTTCAAAGTCCGCGAACGTATGGGGTCTACTTATTAGTGCTAAACGGGAGCGTTCATCAGGAGACAAGCCTACTAGGATCGTATCGACCAATTGTTTTTCAGTCCAGTCGACTTGTAGTATACGTGAAGATTCTCGGATATCCGCAATATAGTGGGCCAGTCTTTCGCGAGCTCCTTGTACTCTAAGTACAGTACTTCTTTTGATATCCTCATAAATTCCAGTGGGGATAAAATATTTGATTATATTCGTATGAAGATCTTCTACTGAAAGACTTGAGTTTAATGTTTCTAGTACACGATCTCGTAATGGTGGTTTACATTTGGGTAATATTACTTGCAGTATTTGCCGATCGTTTAATTGTTGTAAATCTTTTATTTGCAGCAGGTATTTTATAAAAGTTAACAGTATCGTTATACTTAACCCATCGGTGTAAGGAATCTCATTAATTATTTTCTCTACTGGGTGGGAAATCTTTCCGTAGAGTTCAACATTCAAATTTACGTTTTGTATTTCCTTCGAAGAATTAGTGGTCGCATTTTGACTAGTACGAGTACGCTGAACTTTAGGTGGTGGGGGTTCTTCTACATTAGGGGATTGAACAGGGGAGATATATAATTTTTGTAAGTCTTGCTCAATTTCCTCCATTCTCGATTCATCTGACTTTCGACGTAAGTCGTTAATAATTATAGGTAATTGGCGTAATGCCTCGTCTGCAAATTTCTGCACATCGGCGGGGACGACGGTGACGTCGGGCCAGCTTAATAAATTATTTAATCGGCGGGTTAAATGTTCTATACGTTGCGTAACGCGCAAAAGTTCCGTGGGTGATTTCTTGTCCTTAAGGTTCTGAGATAATACTATCAGTTCCCGATATTTCGCATAACAGGTTTCTCGTTCGCCGTCATAATCGAGTTCACGCAATTTATCTAACTGCGAGGTTGTCTCTGATCCGGTTTGGCGTAATGATTTTCGTAATTCAGACACGGTTACATTCACGTGTTTTAGACCTCGTAAAAGTGCTTCGTAGCATAGCTCATCTTTTACTAATAAATCAGGATTAAATTCAGCCATTTTCGTAAAGTGGCAAGAACTAATTATTCTACGATTAGTATTTACTACTATACAACGCTCACTTTACACAAACATAACAATATGAATAAATCGTATTCTTACACGTTTATTAATAAACAATTAAAATGAGATGACAAAGGTTGTCATTTTACATAGAAAGAGAGAGAGAGAAATCTCACACATGTTTACAGATGCTTACGGCGAAAGATTCCCCCTTCGGTTATCAACACATGAACAGACACGCTTCAAATAACAATACACCACATAAGAAGGGTGACCGATTGTTCTCACTCTAACTGGGGAGACCGACTACGATAATATTAAACAATCCCCAACAGGAAATTTACATGTCCGAGATTGTCGTGAATGGGGTTGTTTATGAATGGGACTTTTAACAAGTACCTACATGGTTTGTTTACATTGGATTATATGTTACTCTTATTTTACACACATCATATTTACTAATAAAATTATCTATACTATATTACTATAATATTAATTATTATTTTATCTTATTTAAATTTCTGACACATATTAAAATACACGAGTAAATAAATCAACAGCTTATGAATAGGGACACAATTACTGTTTAGCAACACAAATCACAAAATTTTTTTTGTTATTAGTAGCAAAATTTAAACAAATTAGCAGAGTGGCGCATCTTATAACCTCTTCTTTAGAGTTATAACGGAGGGAACCCAAAATAATTGGTTCTGCCAATTATTTCAGGCTGCCTTATTCGAGACGAGCTGAAATTTAAATCAGAACAACACACAGTAAGACATACAAGGAATCAGGGAAGGTGAAACTGTTGATTTATATATTCAGTATATGTGTGTAACAAGAAGACTTGCTTTATTAAACATTTGAAATATAACATTTACTCCAAAGAACAGATCCCATGACGTTATTAATTAAATTAGTAAAATTAAGTGAAATGCTTTATTTAGAATATGGGATCACAACAAATTTATCTAGCTATACCCCCGGATCCGGGTAACCATTGGTATTTAGTCTCTAATCTTTTAATTATATTTAATTCAAAATTTTTATCTTGCAAGACTTTTACCTTTTTGCTTCATATATCTTCCATTAGAAGAATGGTATTAATAACACTACGTTACGTTAATATCTAAACTGTTACAATTGAATGATATTGAATAGTTACAATTAAGTTCTCAAATTTAAGTTTTTATATTCTTATAAAAATCAATCGTCTCTGTAAGTCTCTTAAATAGAGTATTGTGTTACACAAAAATATTATCATATTATTATTCCTCGATAGACGTGCTATCGAGTCACCTCTATTTTTTGGATGTAGTAATCGCCTCCATGTGGTTCCGTCTTGGGAGTCCTAAAACGTCGTCCTCGTCTTGGTCTGGTCTCTGTTTTTCATGGCTTAATAGGTAGAGTCTGCAGGATAGGTAGAGTCTTCTACACAGATACTCGTTGATTCTCAGATGTCTCGAACTGCATCATCGGTAGGGTATACTAGAGTTCTCATTTAGATGGTCCATGACCACAGGTCAGATGTTGAAAAGATTCGTCCATCGGTGAAGATTGCAGTCATCGTTTTTTCTTTATTAACACTCGTCGTTTGTAGTTTCATCTTTCTTCTTGTTACAAAGTTTTTGGAATTTTCTTTTTGTTAACGTTACATGTTACACTTTTTGTAACGGTTAATAAAATACAAAATAATAATTAATTAATCCACACTAACAACAAATTGTATAACTTTTGAACAGAGCATTTTGCTCGTGCGTCTGCACAGCTGGGCGGCGTCATCGCAAGAGAGCGATTTTTCGTCCGCTACCCGTGTACATGACGAGAGAGAGAGTGGGGTGTTTATTCCGCGAGCATATATAGTTCCTGTTTTCTCTTTAAATAAACTTTTTATTTATACAAACTATCGCTAGATAAAAATACATCATTTAAATTAATTGTTTTAGTTACTATCTGTGTCTACAGATACTTTAATTATTAACATTAGTTTACTCTATTATTTTTAATTACAGTAGACTCGGAAAACAGGTCGAGTCCGGTATCAACAGGTAGGCGCTTGATAGCAAGCAAAGGGTTAAATACGAACATAATAATTATTTACAATATGCCTTTTCTTTATGGATACTTTGCCCTTATTAATTACTTCTTTCATTCACACTTAGTACCTACATGTTTTTATTATTATTATTGTGAGATTTAAATGGTTAATTGTACGCAACCTTAATTAATTAAATTTTTTTTTTTTATTCTGTAAATGTCACAATTTAAATCGTCACAAACCGTTAGTAATACGAGTGGAGACTACCCCGCAATCCTCTACACCGGAGTCGAGTGATATGACTACCGAGTTATTATTCAAACTCAAGCGTCGTGATGGCAAGTCTATTATTGCACCCAGTGACTTTAGTAAATCGAGGCCTAGTATACCGTCGTAAACATGAAAAAAAAATATGATCCCTTGGTACTACAAGAAAAGTGTGTACAACTTCAACGCTTCCCAGACATAACCTCAAATTTTGTGTCCCTTTTACGAATAAGTTACTCCCGGTAACCCCTTTAGCATTTATAACAGTTTTATGTATGGCACATCTACTGATACCTTCCTCAATTAAAGAAGTACTAGATCCAGTGTCTATTGTAAATTTACATAATTTCTTTTCAATTTCACCCATAATTACTAAATTATTTAAACCGTTAGAAGAGATTGTAGGTATCAAATAACTCGTCCGTTCGACCTTGCCGTTCCCTAACAAGTCGAACTGCTGGCGTTTTGGGTGTGTATTTTGCTTACTATTGCAGTTACGAGCGTAATGCCCCTTAGCATGACAATTATAATATTCGATGTCTTTCAAAGCCTTTTTTTGTGCATTGTTATTATTTTTATTATTACAGTTCTGATTATAACTGGTACTGCGAGCATTATGTGGCTGAGTTTTACCACTAGGTTCCCTTGATAACTTTTTAAAACAGTTCTTAGCTAAGTGACCTACCTTGTTACAGTGATAACAGGTGACACTAGTCACGAAGACATGTCCATCGGCGTTATTTCTCTTACCATGTCCCCATGAAGTATGCTGCTGTTGTCGATCAGCTGAAGCCACAGTATTAGCGATCTGAATTGCCTCCCGCATAGTGTTAGGTAATCGGTATCGTACTTGCTGTCCCACAACACCTTGTAGGCCATTTATGTATGCAGCTAAAAGTCGACGCTCCGCCTCTTCCTCGATGACTTTCTGTTCCATAGGATCAGCAACCTGTCTAATAGTCTTTGAACATAAAATTCGGCAACGATCAGCAAAAGATTCTGGGGTTTCATCCCTACGCCGTGTCGCTGACTGAAGTGCTGTATAATGATACTGATCTAACTGCTTAACTTTAAATCGCTCAATAAAACACTGTGTTAAAACGTCATACTTTAAATCTGCTTTCTGTAACTGCGGACAACTGTTATAATACTATGCTGCAGGTGCCCTTAATTTTAACGAAACGATGCGAACCTTATCAGAATCGTTCCAATTGCCTATTGTCGCGGCATCGTCAATCTTTTTAAAGAAAGCATGAACAGGAATACCCGTACCATCGCCCGTCCAATTTTCAATTAAGTTTGCTATAGTCAGATCCTTATGACAGTAGCAGCGACAGGTGCAGTACCTGTTGTCTGGATACGCTCTTGTAACTCGGCTACGATTACCTGCTTTTAATTCAGGTACCTCAGACATTTTATACATTTGTAATCAAACTCTTAATAGTTTTATTTAAATAATTAATTTCTATGATTCTTTGTAATTAACGTCGAAAGAGAGTCTCGCACCCCTCCAAATAGTACAGTATTAGGATCTTGGATTGGACTGGTGTGTTATAAACAGGTGAAGTTACAAAAGGACTACTGTGAGTATAACAAGCTGTTATAACCCCAACACGCGTACCAACCCGCATAAAAAGTTCGAACACGCACCAAAACCTTTGAGCCATTAACGAATCATCACTTAATTCTTTCTTTAAATTCTTACTACTATTGCCCATTAATAAAGAGCCACTTCAATGAGAGAAATGTTTAATTAATGTAAGTAAACTAACATTCCCAAATTTAATATCCCAAATTCTGACACCAAATTTGTTGTAACGCCCGGGGCTGGGACCTCACAAAGTGAAAGCACCAGTCGTGCGGATAGGATAGCTGTGTGAATGGCTCGTTATTAAATAAGGCATTTACTTAGACTAATAATATTTCTTTACTTCATTAGAGTAACTACGTTCGTTAACAAGTTTTATCTTGATGAACAAATGACAATAATGACAATACAAATGGACAAAATAACAATAACTGAAGTGACACACTCTCGTTACAATAATTCTATTGAGTTTTCATTAAGACATAACATTATAAAAAAAACATTCTTTATATACTGACTATTCTTTATTAAAACATTATAAAAGCTTTACTAACTATATTTCTGAATTTGGTACGTTACCACTTAAAAATTAGGCGTAAATGATTAAGATGTCAATTATACACATATTCCTTAACAAATTTAGAACACTACTGAGCACTTCTGAGTATAAATAATTCATTATCCAAAATCGATTAATGCTTTAAGTTTGAACTAAGTAAAACAAAACAAAGTTGTAATTACGCTTTTGATGTGGCTCCATCGTAGACAGAAGATGCACATCTACGATGTACGGAGAGTGCACAAGGACGCCGAAAAGTGAACAAGTGAAAAAAAGAGAGTGTGTACTTCCCAGTGCTCTCGTCAGTTTTATACCCTGCGTGACGCAAAAAGTCTACGAGTTAACGCCCAAAATTCAGCCAATCAGAACTGGACTCTGCACGTGTCTCGAAACTTATCAGGTCACACGAGAGGACAATTTGACATGGATTTTTGTGAACCAAAGCGGAATTCGTTCGCGAACACTGACAAGTAAACAATTCTTATTTCCCTGGTTGATAACACGCTACACGTGCCACGATAAAAAATGGTGAGCACACTTCCTCACAATCGCTCAGTTTGTTCCTTAAAATAATTTTTAAGACTCACAATCGCTCAGTTTGTTCCTTAAAATAATTCTTAAGATAAAATAAAATAACACATTGAGTAGTTTATAGTGGTCAAAAATTTTAAAAATTTATAATTTTGTGATCAAGAGGTACGCTCACACACACTCGAGTTAACAACTCAGGCCAGAGTCGTAAATAAGAACAATTAGACACACGTCAGACCCGACGCCAGTGAAGAAACAATGAGGAAACGTCCGACTACACGTAACAATAGAAATTGGGAACATCGTTGACAGAACGAACTCAGCTCCGATTTACAACACCAAAACAAACCTGACAAAAGACAGAGCCCGGTACCCCGGCTACGCAGAAATTAGAAGGAACACATGTTGTGGGGTTAAGTTGTAACGCGCGTACGTATGAATGAGATACTCAATAACAAAGAGTGCAGAGAGGTTTTGACAAATATGTAGACAATGGGACGGGTATTCAATGAATACGAGATACGTGCTCGGCTCAGCATGAAAACAAACCAGGATGACAAGTCAGATTTACAACTAGAAATCGTGGGACCAGTCCAGGGATGACGTCCAGCGAAGAGTTGGTAACTGACAAAAAAAACGAAGGGTGACCGAACAATAGACCAAACACTGCAGATTGTTAACAAAGGCAATAACAGAGAGCCTCGACAACAAGGACACAAAGGATTGATGGACAGGCAGGCAATTGCTCCACTTTCCGAGAAACAACGCAACGTTCGTCGCTGGGGTACTTCGGGGGATGTCCAACGACCAACCAGAATTTGGCATCTTCCAAAGGAACTGGTGGAGAGAGTAGTGACGACTTGGACGACGAATCAGGAAACCGATGACCGTAGATCTGCAAGGTGGAAGGAAATCCTGAACCTATCAACAACGGCCATAGGCGTGGACGTGAGAAAATTGCATTCTGGTAGAGGGTGCTTGATAAAAACTGTTTACAAGGACGCGGAGCTAAGTAGTAAGAGTAATAGTTGTAGTAGTTTTACTCAGTTCTTACTCCGACTTACTCAAATTTTAAATCAGTTAGTCAGTCTGTGACGCAGTTATAACCAAGTCTCGGTATTAGTCGAACTTAGACATTTTCAATTCAATCACAGTCTTACAAAACGTTGTGTTCGATAGATCATCCAAGTTACCGAACTTACCGCAGTAACACGCAGTGCGAATGTACATAAACATCGTTAAAAATGTCAAGTGTGTACGAGAAACTTTAGAATACGTTCGGCATGCATATTAAGCATTACGAGTGAATTAACATTTCGACAGTAGAACATTGTGCGACAATCTCAGACATTATGAAACATTATCCAATCATAATCATTCTAATTTTGAGCACATGAACTAAGTGGATTAACACTCATGAACACTAGTGCATACATAGCGCGCATCACGCCCAAGGTAGACAAAAGTATCTAGCTACCTGAATCACGCTTACAGTAAACACGTAATCAAACTACACCAATAATAATGATTGCATTTTACTACATAAAACTGTAAAGACACTTGTTCCAAGCGGATAACTCCGACATCACGCTACACAGAACGCGAGTGGCGATTATCACGAGTTAAAGTGTCAGTGCGCATCCATCAACAGCAGTAACCACGTACATGGAACCATCAACGGATAGGATACGACACCGATGGAATTGTGGATATGCTTTTCCAAGTTAAGTCCTTATGTTCTTAATAGTAGTTAATACTTACTACTGCTCTGTCTCTTTTCAAAGAGCTACACCCCGAGAAAATCTATATAAATCGTAAAAAAAAAAATAATAATGTTAAATAGTAAAGTCACTCATCTGAGGGCATTAATGAACGCATTTAGCTTAGGATGAAGTATATTTGATTGTTTATTGTTTATGCATATTTATATTATTGTATGTTATATTTTATAGCATTGTATGTCTTGTTTTCAGGGAACAACGAAATGAATATTATTATGATTTATGTTATTACACGTTTTGTTTGAATGTATTTACAGGACATAATTTCATTTGTATATCAAGAATTTATTTATTCAATAATGTGTAATAAATAAGTATTTACTGCGTTATGTATATCTTGCGTTCATTATTGCAATCAACCTCAAATAATTAATTTGTCATGTTTCAATAAATTCTGTCTTATTGCTTACAATGATAATTAAAGAGTCTCAATAATTATGCTAATTAACAGTGAATACACTCAATCACCCAGTAAATTGTCAGAATAATATATTTGCGTAATTATATTGATTTGATAAATATTTAAAGTAATTGAATAATTTAATAATTTACATACATTAGCATAATTGCACTAAAAGTTTGAGTATGAGTAGAATCCTCATTTACAAATATAAAATCATAACGTGGAATGTGCTGGGCACAACAATCCAAAATTTTGGTTCCAAGAAATGTACTGTACTACCGCGAGGAGAGTTCTGGCATGAGAAGTAAGCTTAATAAATACGGTCGGCGTATGAGCCAGCTGTTATTTCAAAAGAAAAACATACAGCTCAAAGTCCACGTAGAGTGAAGAACTATTTTTCTGACCAATTTTATATTTCTTTGTACAAGAAAAAACATTCAAACTTTACACTATTTTTATGAAACAAAAAAAAGAAATTATCAGCCGTAGTGTAACTTCATATTACGGACCAAACATATGTGACAGTGTTGGGCCATTGTAGAAATATTTTTTTAAATTTATTTGGAACAGTTCAAAATTCTGTCGTATTGTTGTTATTTTTTTTGTTTGTAATGGGAGGTTATCCTTTCGAGTGGCGTGTGACGTTTGTGCTCGTCCGTAATCGAGTCTGCCACTTATGTAGGTTAAGGGAGGGTTTACTGTAAAAACGGAGACCAATAGTGCCGTGATGAGTGACAGATTCAACACGGATCGCTCCTGCTGGTTGTACGTCTTGTGAGCAGGGTGTGTTCGATAAAACATTACATTCCCAGATATACTGCAGTGCGATGCGATGTAAGAATTTAGTTTCACCTTGTACTGACATGTAATATTGTCTGCACAGCTGTTCTGTTTTTACAGTACTGTTAGGTGTAGGAAAACAGTAATACATAGTCTTACCGGGCGCGCGCGCGCGCGTCTGTGTTTGCGATTGGTGGATTATAAAACAAACTGACCGCGAGTTCTGTTATTGTTTCATCTCGGTTAACATTTGCCTAGCGAAAACTGGCAAACCGTACACACAGAGGGATACAGTAATTGTTTAAATTCAATATAGTTTTCTTTCCCTCAGCCGTATCTCGTGCCCGCCTGTCTATCCACGTACATTCTGCCGTCCAAAACACACACGAGCCATCCCCCATTCCGCGTTATATCAACGAGCGCTTCTTACTCGCGCTCACCCCTGTGTTTGTACACAGCGCTGATATTTTACTTTACGAAAATATGACAGCACAATGTAGCAGCTCAAACCGTAGCTGTTTATATAGAGCGCCCTGATGGATGTGAACATCTTTGTTTGGCGCAACGCGTTGACGTACAAAATTATTTATGCAATTTTTATCGTAGTAAGAATCTCCTGTCTTGAGGCCACCAAGCCTCGTTGTTTTTGCACTTTCCACTTCTATTACATAGTTTTTTTTTTAATACGGTTTTTAGTTAACTGGAAGATACCATGATTCTCTTCTTTGTGTTACATCGTGATGTATTACGTTTGTGCAGCCTGATTACGTCCCGTTCGGAGAACATTTTTTACTTACCGTTGCAGTGATTTAGATGACGCTGGGCCTAATTCATTTCAGCGTAGCCAGTTTTGTTAGTTTTATTAGCAGCCATCTTAACACCAACTTTGTCACTACTTATTGCCATACTGCTAAATACTTCGTTCTTGACGAGGCCTTTCGGTGTCTCCACCATCTTCAGGTCTTAAACGAAGATGGTGGAGACACCGAAAGGCCTCGTCAAGAACGAAGTATTTGACATTGTGGCAATAAGTAGTGACAAAGTTGGCATCTTAGCGTAGTTTGGTTTTCCTTATATAGGCCTACATCTCCATTTATTTTCTATTTTCTTCTTTTGCTGGAACTTTATGTAATAGCTGTTACTATTATTATCACGTAACTTTTCAACTTAAAGTTTATGCTGTATTTACGCCCGTGTGCGTGTGTGTGTGTGTGGCCTGTATATTGTATCAGAGATCACGCTATCTCGTATCACGTCATCCGCCCGAACCGTAATCAGAGTAATCACATATCATCTAAAAATATTCGTGACAAGATGTTATTTTCATGTATTTAATCTTACTAGTAAGCTTTTGTGGATTTTATTGTAATTGATAAAATCCAGTATTTGCCCAACACGCGTTTCATTAATACCAAACGTTTCGCTTACTCTGCGTTAGGGCGCCCTCTGCCTGTTGATTGAGGATGTCTTATCGTAGAGTGAGCGAAACGTTTGGTATACATTCATTGTACTACACTACTACACTGCCGTTCTGTGCACGCGACGTCATACGCATGTTGAAATGGATAATTTGACTTATAAATTGTACTTTCCACTGTGGATTAGAAGTCACACGAAAATATCCGAACTGCACAGATCTTGTCTTAACGCCTCCGGGTCCAGGTGTCACCACTTGGTTTTTTCGTGGAGCCCTGTCTGCTCTGAGATCGGCCTAAAGGGCAGGCAGTATAAATGATAGTCTATATTTTATTTATTTGCAACAGTTAAAATAAATAAAAATAAAAGCATATGTTTAGGTTTACGCTACAAGAGGTGTATTTGCTTGGATTCGAAAGTGAACGATATGCAAGTCTGAAGTAGTGAGTCTTCAAGGAGCCCAGGAGCTTACACACGGAGGGATAACAGCCCGAGCTGATGCGCGTGTTATCGATTAATAGATCCGGGTCCACTTCGAATTTGCGAATTACTGTAAAGTCGCTGCAGCGAAATCCATATTGTTATTTTCTCCATTATACAACAACCACGTCTTCTTTAATGCAGCCTTATATCATCTTGTTCACGTTATTGTTATTCTTTGACATCATTGCTTCTTCATCGCCGTTCATTTTTTAATTTTGGTTTGTTTTCCTTTTTTTCTGTTTTGTTCTTCGAAAGAGTTCACGGTCGCTTTGAATACATGTGGTGTGAGTGAATAGAGTAGTGTAGGTGCATTCATACAGATAAACAGTTAACGATTTACTACAAGGTCAGAGTGTGCTCGCTGGTTTGTCGATTCCTTGCGGAAGCCTTAGCTATCGTTCCGTTTATCCGTAGCTTATGCCTGATATTATAATTACATGCGACTATAAGAATGCCAATTTTGGTTGTTTTCAACTACAGCTGTGTGGCTTATTAACGGACTGACGAACTAATACTCAGTTTCACCTACATTCATAAGGATTTAACTGCCATAAAATCACCTGTTAGGGATTTAATGGGAGATCACCCGTTTTACAAAGCTCCGTAAAATTATCGAGCATTAAAATCGTTGGTTAAATTAATTGCAGATCTTTGTGCAGTTAGGTATTTTTGTGCGGTTAGGGAGTCTTCTGGTTTAGTCATTACACTATAAAGCGTTTGTTAAAGGAAGTCCGATAATAAAGTGTGTACTCACAATAAATGCGTATACATTTCTTCGGGTTCTGGTTCAGAAAATTTTTTTCTATGGTCATTATGATTTTTGTGTAAAAGTCACTATAAAAAAAGGTATGTATGAAAATATATAAAACCTATTGTAGTTGTTCCGAAATTGTCTGAAATTGTTTCGCAAATAAAAACAAACTAACCAGAACAGACAGAAAATACAGAAGGCAAACAGCAAATAAAATTATAAAATCATCTTCTTCTTCATGATGCAACAGACACATGTAGCTGCCCCTGGCCTGCTCGACCACCGCCGTCCATCCATACGGAGATGTTTAACCTCAGCTGCTTGAGATCCCTCAGGACACTCTCTCCACCGACTCGTAGGACTCACTCCACCAGGAGAACCGTTGTACAGCTTCCATTCTCAGGACATGACCCAGCTACCTTCACTCTTTGTACGTATCTTAATGAAGGAGGTAGTGCTAAGATCTTCATATGCTGCATACAATTTTCTATTTTTTCTCCGTCGCCATATCCCATTTTCATATGTTGGGTCCCCCTAATTAGTTTTGTAGTGTATAATACTCCTAATTAAGGTCTTATACAACCTGAACTCTTAAAGATTTTATTCAAGGCAAAGTATGCTCTGTACCCGGCTGCAGTTCATACAGTACAGATGAAAAATATCTCGAGAAGTCGCGTATATTTAACTTTTAAGCTATTATAACGTGCATTCTGACATCAGACATTTATCAAGAAGGCATGGCATTCGTATGTTCAGTAACAAACGTTAAGAAACGAATTGAGTACGATGCTAGTGAAACGGTCGTTGAAAACTTTAAAGCTCGTTAACAGACTGTGTGTTTGAAAGAAGTTAAGAAAAGTTGTGATACGGGACATGAGTACCGTCAGCTGTTACACGAAGCACGTACGTAAACATAAAGAGCATGTAATAAAAAAAGTAACATAACAATAGGCTACTTGTGTTTTCAAATAGGCCTGATGGTATCATAGTTATGTGCAACACCCCATACGTGCTCCAAATTACCCCCTAACGCGACAGAAAAAGCTAGACATATGGTGTGAGGTTTGTTGGTCAGTAATAGCGTTAAGACTTACTACAAACGATGAATGAAAACGAACTCTTAGTTAAAAAAGACATGTAGGCTGTAGCGGGCGATATTGTAGAAAAATGATATCTTATTGTCGCTCTAGAAGGACTCCATTAAAATTTACAAGAAAATGCACGAAGCAAATAGTAAAAGTAGGGATACGTAAATTATATCTA
Source organism: Magicicada septendecula (assembly GCA_034769895.1). Classification (NCBI taxonomy): domain Eukaryota; kingdom Metazoa; phylum Arthropoda; class Insecta; order Hemiptera; family Cicadidae; genus Magicicada; species Magicicada septendecula. The sequence continues at coordinate 236,157,391 of CM068372.1, read as the reverse complement.
TATATATATAATTCTGTTCACTGTCTGAAGATGGCTGGGCAGAAGGACGAGCACACTAACACACGCGCGCTTGTGTGAAGGCAGCGAATTAGATCGGGCCTCGGCGGCATGACCCACATCATAGTGTATCCTTTTACACAACTTACCAATTGCTAATAAGATTCAAAAGACTCATAAAATGTTTTATCCCTGTCAAAATCTACGGGAAAATATTAGAATAACGGTACCAAACCTTGTATAAAACGATGTAGGCGTACTGATTATTAAAAAATAAAATAATCAGATGCGTAATCCTTGGGTTTGGGTATTAGTTCCAGCAATGTAATTTGATTGTCCGATATGATATTATATGACTATTACTGCTAACAATCCATGTACCGTAACGGTGTCGTGTATGGATTCGTTTTCAATAAAATATGTGGTTGGAGTTACATAATGAATTTACTGTCACTTTTCTTGCTAACACATCCATGTACCTTAACCATCGATCTTAAGTCGTGTAGATCGATTATCTTAACTGTTTTGTTTAGCGTTGTTTTCAATAAAATGTCATGTTGACGTTAATAAATGTACTATCACTTTTCCTGCTAACACATCTGCACCTTAACTGTGTCTTGTATGAATTCGTTTTCAATAAAATATGTGGTTGGAGTTAATGAATTTACTATCACTTTTCTTACTAACACATCCATGTATCTTAACCATCGATCTTAACTAGTGTAGCTCGATGATCTGAACCGTCTTGTTTACCGTTGTTTTCAATAAAATGTCATGTTGACGTTAACAAATGTACTATCACTTTTCCTGCTAACACATCTGTACCGTGTGTCTTGTTTTAGATTCATTTTCACTAAAATGTCATAATAAGTTATTAAATTTACTATCACTTTTCTTGCTAACTCTAACTGTGTCTTGTTTGGATTCATTTTCAATAAGATGTCATGCTGAAGTTAGTAAATTTACTATCGTGGGACAAAGCGGTAGCTTTTTTTTAATGTTGACTCTGTCTTTTGATTAATTGGTTATTCGCTACCTCTGGCCGGATTCGAATGTGAGTGCGTGTTAGAAACCACGGCAACTCTTGACTGCTTTCCCGAAGTACAAAGTGTAAAGAATCTGTTGCAACGTAGTCCTATTTACCCAGTGATTTTCAAAGTACAGTATATCATAGAAGTTTAAAATATTAAGTTAGAAATATTGTAAACAGGTATGTTTGCAGATGACTGTTTTTACAACGTGTAAAGTGCAGACTGAATTTAGTTCATGCACAGTACAATTATAGTCTTCGGCTGAGGAATCTCTGCGCCTAAATAAAAGTAAATGGAACATTGGTTAGACAGGAAAATTTTGTGTATGTAAAAAAAATTGTAAACTTTCAGACTACAGTGGCGTCGGCCGGCAGTGTTAGCGATTCATAATCGCAACGGGTGTGCTACGGTCATGGGATCGAGTCACGGTTACGATTCGGTCTGCTTGCCCACCGTTATCGTTTGGGACAATAATACAGCGGTCGTCTCTGGCCTAAACAAACACACACAACATACTCCCTGGGTATCGAAGATCGCATAAGCGGTGCGCTCTACTTGCCCCTGTAGAAGGAGGGATGCGTAAAAAGCAGTGTGTCTGAACTTTGACAGACAAACAGACTTTTCAGACCACATTAAAAAGGCTTCATTTTTTACATAATAATTGCATCTTCTTCAGTCATTGACGGCTTTATTATAAGAGTTAAACTGATACTAATAGAATTCAGGGGTGCCGTAAAAAGAAAAAAAGTTTTGAAAAGGTTCCGAGAGGCCACAAGTTTTCAAAATTGTTACGCTAACCACGTCAAAGTATGGTCGTAAAAACAGTAACCGTGAATTTGATGTAACTGCATCCGTGTGGTGACGTGTAATAAAACTGAGTTTTAATAATACTTGTCATAAATTGGCGGGTAACGGATAATATGTTTGCTGGTGTTTATATACAGGTGAGCGGCGCTTCATATTTATGGCGTACGTATAAAACTTGTGCAGTAAATTATTGCGTCCGCACGCACAAACTGTCTGTCACTTGCACATGCTGTTGTTGACACGAGGAACGTTTATTTCATTCTGTTTGTTTGTCTGTGTGAATATTTGATTTATGCGTATATTCGCTTAGTAAATACAGTACGTTTGTTGCAGGTTGAGGAAGGTCATATCTTTGCAGGTGCATCGCCCCCACTTTGCAGGTAAGGCCCCGCTTTGAACACCGTATATATAAACTTTGTGATGCTCATCGTGTTTAATTAATTTTATTTTTGATACTTTGTAATTATTCTATTCAGAGCGGCGGGCGACGTATTAAGAACAGACGATGCTAACTATTTTGTTTTGTTTTGGAGGGTGGAGTCTTGTTTTTCATACTTTTCGGACGTGAAATATTCGTCACCTGTTGTGAATGATGTGCCCGGCCTGTCGAGAATTTTCTACGCCGGCAATTTTGTTTCGTATTGGCTCGTTTTCCAGAGTGTCTGTGCGTGTGCTAAATACCTAGAATTTCGTTCATTTCATAGTATATTACTACGAGAATTAACTGTTTTGTCAGTTGTATTTTAAATGATTTGTTGTAATCAGCGGAATACGAGGTCTGTCCGAAAAATACCCAAACTTGTAATATTTTGAGAAAAAATAGCATACTTCTAGAATGGGGTCTTAGCTCTCTTCAAACACATCGCCTCTTAGTACTTCACGTACTTCTCCCACTGTTTCGTCCGCTTGTCGAAACACTGTGGAAAGTCCTCTTTCGTGATCTTCATTAGTTGTCTCGTTGCGATCTTCTGAATCCTGCCCACCGTCTGAAATCTACCTTCCAGCTTGATTTATCTTCCAGCTGGAAGACACGGCAACTATCGTATTCACCAGATGTGTCCCAATGGAGTCTTTCCTCCTCCCAATAGTGATAATTTCAACGAAAGGACAACGTTTCGCGACCGTTGAAAACGTAAAACGAAAATCGCTAAGCGACCTCAAGACTGTACCAAAAGTGCAATCTTGAAATATTTTGAAGACTGCAAAACGGCTGGCTTAATTGTGTTACATTCGAGTGAGAACACTTTGAAGAGGGCAGTATAAGTGTTGATGAGTGAAGGCATAATTTTTTAAATAAACAAGAACTGCATGAACTTGTTGATCAAACCTCGTATAATATTTATAGTACTGTATTAACCGTACCAGTGTCCGACACCTGGTCCGTCACCTGCCTCTATCTGATACACTGATACTAGGATGTTTCCTGAACTGCAGAATTCGCTCGCTGTGTTCCACGATATGCATTTACGAAAACCCCGATTACTTTACAATTTTTTTTTTTTGGTAGTAATATAACACTATTGAAATATACGATTACACAAAAACCAGCAACTTTCGAAACTACTGCAGTGTTTTGACTTCCATGTTTCATAAGGAAATGGAAGTATGGTGATGGCGAAAAAAATCATGTTGAGATAAGGGCTGATTCTTCTTGTACTACCCTCAAAACATGAAGAACAGCCATTTTTCGAAGTGTGTGTGTGTGTGTGTGTGTGTGTGTGTGTGTGTGTGTGTGTGTGTGTGTGTGTGTGTGTGTGGAATTTTTTCTATGGCAAACGATAACTGCCCCAAATTCAGACAGAATCAAATATTTTTTTGCATATGTGCCTGAGTTATAGAGGACTCAAGACCTATTGATTTTGGTGAAGATTGGTTAACGGGAAGGTGTAGTTTACCTGCAACGTTTTAGGTTTTAACAAGAGGAGTAAAGTACTTAATTTTGATAAATAAAGTATCCTGAAAGAAGGTCAGAATAATCTACTGTAGAAAAGTAGATGAAATATCTATAAATTAAAAGGGTAGTTGAAGGGGGAGAGGTAATTTTCTATAAATGAGAATGATAGTTGATGGGGAGGGGATAATTTTTTATATGTGTACTACGTTATCGGCAACACAGAAGTAGTTCGTTCCCAAATTCCTTCCCAGGCTTTTTGGCCGTGGTACAATGTTTTCTGCAAAACCAGACGTTTCGGCAGTGCCATCGTCAGTGAAAATCGAGTGCGTTAACGTGAGGTGGTATACGTTAGTGACCACAGTACCGTGGTTGAGGCGGAAGCAAGAAGTAGGAAGAAGTAGTTTCTATGGAAAAATTTCATTTCAAAAATGATTTTAAATATACATCTTAGAACATGGAAGTCATGTATGGTTCGCCATACCGATATTTTAATTAAATTTGTATCCATAATGTCTAAATGACAAATAATTTAGTCTTACTTTTAATTTATGTGTGATTCCATAGACATCTGTGTATATCGTTCATCCAATATTTTTCAAAAATATGGATAACTGATAACAATACATACATTTTTTTTGAAAACAGGGTACAGACTTTTTGAGGCGTATCTAATATTTTCAAGGAGTCTTCTGAGATTTAAATTATTAAAGGTACCGAGTTTATATTTTTTATAAATCTCCTCAACTTGACCCCACGCATAGGTTTTTTACTCTTTTTTTAAATTTTGAGTTACATTTGTGGCCCTTGATGCCCGGAAAGTTAAAAAAATTGTCATAGTAAACACTGAAACCATTTACATGTCAAATTAATGAAAAGTATTTACAAAATAACAACAGACTGACTAAATTAGGACAAGATCAGTACATCAGGAAATTATTTCCTGATGCGAACTTTAGAAAAATATATTTATTTCTGTCTATATTTGTATCGGTTTACTATGTCACTCATGCTCTACAATTTCGTAATATTCTTAGGTCCGTACCAAATGAAAACACTACGACCAGTATGTAAAGAGAACACTTCTGTAGCTGGGGGAAGCGGAATATCAAACATTCCATTACCATGCAAATAAACTTCCCGCTTTAATAACTGCCGAATACGCTTCGTATGTTTCATACACGGTCAAGCTTTTACAATTTGATGAAAACACGTGCTTGGTAACCGACAAACACGCTCACATACAACGCTACCGTCCGCGCCAGAACGTCCGATCAGACTGGAACAACAGGCTGGAAAAAGTGATCGTCAGAATCGCAAACGTTTCACTGCCTATTAGATTTTGACCCACCTTAGAGTTGGACCCTAGTGTGCTAAAATTTTGAAATAATCGAAAATTAACACTACATTGAAATTCTGGTTAAAGTTACGTTTTTATTTGATACCTGATTTGGTTTTACGTTTTTTATCAGTTTTGACCCTTCACATTTTTGCATGCCGCCCCTCAATTTTTTGAGGGATAAATCTCAAAAACCAAGAGGGAGCTGTGGGATTAAAGTACGCTCGTACGTGTCGAGTGTTAAGGAACTCGGTTGATGGGTTCGAAAGTTTTGTCGTGAGACAGACAGTGCCAAACGGTCGAGTTAAACTGAGAACTCGTTTTGCTCGTTCAACAGAGCACAATAATGAATCAGTTTTTGTTGCATATTATTATGATAATTATTATATATTAGTTGGAATTGTGTTTGACTAGTCGGCAGGGAAGTTTCACCTTTTGTTTGTGTTAAGCTATCGTCTTGTGCCCTTAAAATAATAATGTACGAGTTGGCCTACATTACTACAACTCTGACTGGTCTTGAAATTCCTGCTGGCCGCGTTCCCACACTCTAACGCTGGTGTATGTTCCGCGACCGAATGAACGTGTTAGCATATTACGAATGTGAAGCACTCTTGTGTTTTTATTTATGTATTGACTGCTAGTCGGCAGTGCTAACCGTGAGGTATAGAATTCAATTTCTACGCGCGCGCGTGCGTTGGCATGTTTAATACCGTGCAGCAATAATACAGTACATATTTATTGATACCGCACTCGTGGTCTCCGGTAACGTTTGTGGTTGAAAGGTTGCCAAGGTTTTCGTGCAAACAGTATTTTGATTTTATTGGTTACTGTTCAGTTCGATGCTTTGGTTAAATTCTGTTTATTTTGAATCACAAACATTTGTTGGTATTTCTGACGGTGTGTACAAAATTTATGTTACTACCGCTGCAACGTTTGTTACGTACTTTATCTATTCTGCTCTCTATCTATTCTCTTTCCTCTACATGTCTGTTTCTTTAACTTGTTTTCTCTTATCCCTGACTCCAGCAGAAGTATATTCCGAGCAATCTGTATCCTTTTATTTATATAAGACTCCTCGTGAGTAATGTATTCTGACTCGTAAGAATATTCATACTAGTTCTGAACCAGCTTTAAATGGAAGGTCAGACCCCCTCTGATTTTGTTGTTGTTTGATTTCTGATTGTATTTGACGTAATTTAACATCAATTTTTAACTAAATATAATTAAATCACTACCGGCTCGGAACACACGTTTTTTATGGGTAAAAACGTAAAAGTTTTACCTTATAGCCTGAACCAGTTTTCGCTTTTAAAAAGCTTCTTCAGAGGCTGGCAGAGTGCTGGAGCACTGTCCGTCTTGTTCTTGGCGACGATATCGACTTTTGAAGGATCCATGTTGTGTGTGTGGGGTGTGATATGTCGAATAATGCGTGTGATTTAAGTTGTATCTGTTCGTTTAGGATGTCGTTTTTATGTGTTTTCGTGTGTTTGTATATTTCCAATTGTTCAAGAGTATTTAGTTTCCGGCCTTTTGTGTGTACGTGTAGAATATCCATGTTATTGTCGATGTTTTTGTATGTGTGGTTTGCTTCAATAAGGTGTCCGTCGCTTTAATTAACGGACACGTCATGGACAACGAAATCCAAGAATCAATTTTTTTTTAAATCCACGAGCTGTTTTTTAAAAATTATTTTTGTTAGTCAAAAATAAGCGTTTTGTGTAATTCAAAAAATGGTTATTTATATTAAAATATTTCTAGGAATAACCATCGTATATCTGGAAATTAACTGAACTAATCATCACAACTTAACTAAATTTAATTGTTATTTAAACGAATCGTATGCATAGCAAAATAAACCCTTTTCTTTTTACAGAAAACGGTAAATCATAAGTAAAAAAGCTCGATGGTATTCATAATCTTAATTTTTCGCAATGAATAATACTATACAGATGTAATATGTTTCTAATATAATATTTTAAAAAGGAATTAACTTATATATATTATTTATATCTTCTCACGTTATTCTTGTTTTTAATAATAAATAAGTCATACTTATTTGCGTTTCTTACAAAAAAAATATTTTTGTAAATATTGACACTGTTTCAACCGAAATGAAAGATGGTATAATTTAAAATGGTATAGAACATTAAATAGTATTGTACAGTAATGTACAAGGCTTTTATGAATGTGTGAAAAGAAATAGACAACTTTTGAAAATGTACATCTGAAATTCGGTATTGATAGTGGTGGAGGTTTCGTGAAAGTATGTCTTTCTACTTGCTTAACGATTCTGGAGCAGCAGAGTTACTTCTCCTCAGCTTTGATGTTGTCAAATAAATTATGACAATGTTTTAATGTTATGATCACTTTTAATAATTAACGAGTTTTAAAGAGACAGTTAGTAATGGCAGCACCAGTATTGCTGTACGGAAGTGAATCGTGGACACACCCAAAATCAGAGAAAACGAATTCAAGCTGCTGAAGTGAAATTATTAAGGTGAGTCAAAGGGTGCACCCTACGAGATCACATAAGAAATGCAGACATAAGGCAAGAGCTGAATATATACTCGATAAACGATAAAATTAAACAAAATAAAGAAAACTGGATACGGCACATAAATAGAATGGGTGACTCGAGAATACCAAAAAACATAATCCAGTATAAGCGTCTTGGAGAACGAGATAGAGACAGAGCAAGAAAATGGTGGCGGTGAAGACGGAACAGGCTGCAAGCCTAACCCTGGAAGTGAAGAAGAAGAAGAAGAAGAAGAAGAAGAAGAAGAAGAAGAAGAAGAAGAAGAAGAAGAAGAAGAAGAAGAAAAGAGACGATTACCTTGGACTTACAAATTGCAAACTTTATAGGAGGTTTCCTTGCACATGGTGTACTGCGTCTAAGACAAATTAAATATATGGGGTGCATACAGAACGGTTGGGGACTGCTTAAAAAATCATGGTGCACGGCAAAAAGGCAGGAAGTAATAAAACAAATCTAAAACCTACAAAAACTTAACATCCGATTTTTTTAGGCCATAAGAGAACTGATATAATTCCACCGTAGAATTACATCTGATTGGGGTAGTTAATACTTTATTTAACATATTGTAATTGAATTTGACGAAGTCATTTTGAAATGGGCGAGAACATGCAACGCGATCGGGATACAGCTCATGGAGCTCCTGGTTTTTTCATATAATTCCTGCAAATATTCTTGGATAAAGTGGACGTTCTGAACGGAAACTGCAGTATTCTTGGTTTAAAATATGTGTTTAAAATATGTTATGTGTTTAAAGGTTTTCCAGGGTGTTGTTATTTCTTGCTTTTCTACAATGCTTGATCCAAATGTTATTGCCAACATTACACAAATGAATTCCGTAACAGTTACATTGGTTTAAAAGTTAATGTTACCCCGAAGGTTCATGCAGTGATTTCTCATGTCGCTGATTTCTGCTCAAAAACGCAGAAAGTACCTGACCTGGTTTCTTTAGATAACAGGCTGTGGAATCTGCACATTCTGATTTTAAAAGAACTTGAAGTAAGTCTAAAATTACAAGACTCCATCCTGAGTGTACAGATAAATTGCTAAAGGCTGTGCGGGAATACAATAGGCGGCATATTTAACGTTTTCCGTACTTTAATTAGTTATACGTGTATTACTACTAATTTTGTGTATTACCAAAACACATCCACCGTTTGTTTTGTTATGTAAATTATAATAAAAAATAATCATACATCCAGTCTTGTGGAAATATTATTATTTACTGCATTAAATCAATGTAATGACACTCGTCAGGCGTTCTACTTATGATTTAACGTGTTATTTAACATAGATGCTATATTTTATATATAACTGATAATGATGTGATTATTTTTTTGAAGGACTTAACCGCAGCGATATAAAAAAGGAACTGTATTCAGTGTGGGTGACTTTTCTTTGTCGAATACAACGGTTAAACGTAGAATTGCTGAATTTAAAGTGGGTTGGACAAGTACAGCTGATGAACCTGCGGTAGAAGTTCCATTGATGTGATCACGTCAGAAACAGTCAAAAAATTCACGAAAAGTATTTGGTAGACTGTAGAGTGAATGTGATTGACGTATCAGAGCTGTTTGGATGTCAACAGAACGTGTGCTTAGTATGTTAGACATCTGCACACTTACATGACGACCGTGTTTGCTCACACCTGACCAAAAACAATGGCGAAAGAGTGTTTCAGTGATTTCAAGGATTTCAGCGATAGCCTACCATTTTTAGAGTAATGGCACTATTACTTGAGGCTATAATTTCTGCCACGTCGTACAGAACACATTTAATATCATCTTTCATTTACTTCTACTTCTACTGATTAGTTTAACGAGTATTTGCAATAAATTTTCTTTCATTGTGTGTTTAATCCTGTAGTTTGGTTGTAGTTTTCTGTGTATTTTATTAAACGTCTGCTACAAGTGAAATGTAGAACTATGTTTCATCGATCTTTACGTCTGCACGAGCACGCAGAACTAGAGTGAAATATTCTATTTCATGAATATATGTATTGTTTTACACTGAATTGTTGTTTTGTGTTGAATCTTGAGAGACAAATACTTGTATTTTATAAGAAAAAAAATTGTGTGCGGTTTCTTGTACTAGATATGCTAGTGAAGCAGATCGGCCTTTAAAGAGAAGATTTTGAAACAAGAGCACATTTCTTTCTTGTTACGCTTTGACGAAGCGTCTCGTTAGCGTCCGGTTACAGTGACGAATGAAGGTGATTTGTATCGATGTCGTGTGAAATCTCTGCCTGTCGTCGGCGTTGTGTTGTTATGTCCGTTGTTGTACTGTAGCGGTGCAGTTTTTTTTTTTCACGAGGTTAAACGGTTTTACAAAAACAGATTTTTAAGCTTTTAACGAGTCACGTACAGTGTTGCCAAAAAGTTTAGGGACACCAGCAAAAGTCGATGATTTCGCTCTTGTCCCTAAACTTACAAACTGTCTGTCTATTTTATGAGATGTTCATGTTAGGCATGAAAACCTGGGTTTGCAGTAAAACTTTCACTGCTCTAGCTCTAATATTCCCGTCGTTATGATTTAAAAAATTTTTTTTTGACAAGACCAAAAAAACCTTGTTTTTGTCAACAAAATTTTTTTTCTCCAAAACGGCTGTATACCTAAAATTATGAAATGTTTACTGTTTCTAGGTTACAATATGTGAATTATAAAAATAATTCTAAAACAAAAAAAAATCCTTTCGATTTTGTTGTCGCCTCTGCTGGTGTGAAATTTAGTTCCCGTAAAATTAGGGGAAACAATCGGCCAACTTTGTCCCTCAGTTACTTCTGAACGGGAACACTTAGACGGTGGGCCACCGCCAAGAGACGTAGAAAACAGATGTGTAAACAGAACCGGTCTACCTGAAATTGTTGCAGCATATAAACGGTGAAATCGAGAAAAAAATGGTGTCTCACAAAATCAGTGCAACAGCGTACGCAGTTGTTGTGGCTGAAATAAAATAAGTTCCAATTCCTCAACAACCATACTCGCCAGACTTAACCCGGAGCGACTTCTCGGGGCTTCCTGACCTCAAACATGGCTCGGTGGAAATATATTTACAGCTGTTTTGATGTTTTGAGGACCTTAACAAATCGGCTTACCAGTCTGGCATAACCGCTCTAGAACATCGTTGGAAAACTGTCGATGTAATCGGAGAATATGTTGAGAAATAAGTGTAAATTAATCAATAAAATGTGGCCCAGGACATTTCACCCTGCCTTCGTGTGTAGTAAACATAGTAGGCTATTGCAGATATTAGTTCGTGACATGCTTTTAAAAGTCGGTATCTACGTGACAGACAGCCATTTTCGTAAAAAAATAAATAAATAAATATAAAGAGAAGTTAGAAGTAAAAAATATGATATGACATTATGAGTTATGATATATTGTGATAACAATATGTTGTACTGGTAGTATTGACAACGTATAATAAACATATGATAATATATTACACATATATTAATATATAATATGATATAAGTGAATGTGATATTATATAATATCATATGTAAATAATACATATGATATGAATGAGATCACAAAGAACGAAAGACACGTATTTTAATAACGGGTTCGTTTTCATTACATAATCAACGTAAAATTGAATTTATTAACAGGGAAACATCTGAACGCGTTAGCTCCTCATATGACGGTTAAAAATAATTAAATCGTATTTGCGAATTTTAGTTTTCCAACAAATTTGACGTTCAGATAATTAACCCTCTGTTGTTTTAGTAAGTGTGTGTAGTGTGAAAACAAACTACGTCATAATACCGTATGTTTCGATATTAGCGTAGTCGTTTATAGGTTGTTAGGTATGGACACGGCAAAACTATGTGGGAATTAATTTGTCGGAAATATTGTCTCTAGACGCTGATATTGATGTCGACGATTATGCGTAACGATGCAGGACGCAGACAGAAAATGTAATGAATGCATGGAGGCAAATTGCCACACCGTAAAGCAGATAGGAAAAGTGTCATATCGCAAAGGATGAATGTAAGTAAACTGCCCCACCACGACCGCGCAAGACTGCTGGTTTGTGTTGTTTGCGTTATACTACCGTTACATGCCGTTCAAAGAGTAGTCACCTGATTTAGTTTTAGATATTAAAGTAACTGCTATTCTGCTAAAACTTACCTCTCGGTTTATGCCTCACATACATTTTCACAAAGTAAGCATCAAGAGCTATAGTGCCGTTGTATTATATGCGAAAAACATAAATTAGCATTGTAATCTGCGAAATATTATTAAAGTATAACATTATTGAAAATATTTTTCAATAACTCAAACACAAAGGCATACTAAGTAATATTCGTACAAAATAATAGTAGTAGGATATTAAATACAGTGACGTAACAAGGATCTGTTCCTAGTTGCGGGGGGGGGATGAGACTAGCTCAAGGTTGTATCCCCTCATTTTCCTGCCATATAATTTTATAAATATTCGAATATAAATAATTTCGGTACACACACACGAATTATTAATTATCGTGTCCAAAAGTCTGTAAAGTTTTATAAATTATACAAATTTTTTAAAAACGTTTACCCTAACCTAACAAAAACTAAAACACATTGTCAAAATTTAGTATTTAATTTGTTTGGTATATTGAGCATTTCTTTTACAGAAATGGTTACAAATGAAAATTTTACTGTTCCAATATTCTTTTTACCAAATTACAGCAAATGTCCATCATTACTTATCAAACATGTAGGCCTATCCTCAGAAATTCTACTGCGGGAAATCATATGAAACGACTCATACGAAAAGGGTTTTTACTTTATCTATTGTCAACATATACCAGCAGTTCTACGCGGTTGTGTTGTGGCAATTTACTTATGTTCATCCTTTGCGATTTGACACGTTTCTTTCCTGCTTTACGGTGTGGCAATGGGAATGTTTTTTCTAGGTACTAAAACGGTGTGGCAATATTCCTTCAGCCGCATTACCGGTATGTAATTCTTTAATCAGTGTAAGCTTTAGGCTAATTTTAGTTTTTTACACCAATGGTACCCCCCACACGGCGCTTACGTAGGGAGAGAGAGTGAGAGGGGTAAGTAGCACGGGTAATTAGTTTTTTGCTGTCGGCGTCGGCCCGCATGGTTGGCACGCATCCTCTGTTGACGTTGGACACATAAGAAGCGCCGCATTCCAGACGCGCTCACAGTTGGCCCGCGCACCGACGCCGACGCTACATCCGTTCCGTAATTACCAGGTGTTCATGCCCTTTCGTTTAGTGTCGTTTCGTTTTCGTTGGAACGGTTACAAGAATTTCGACACGTCGGTCGCAGGAATTCGTAGGACGTTGACAGCTACTCCGTCGGGCCAGCCAAGCGGCGGTTATTCTGACCGGTGGAATGCGTTATGTAATACTGAAACGTTTAATATAGTAGCAGTGTGCCAATCGTCTGTGTCTGCCTTGCCTCCCTCGCGTCGCTCTGTAAGTACATACACAAAGTGTCAAAGGACAGTTGTCTGTATGTTTTTGTACACAAAATGTTGTCTGCAACACATAGAGACTACATATTTAACATAATGTATGAATATAAATTGAAAAATGACAGTTGTAAGGAGATCGACTTAATATTTCCAGAGCTATAACAAGTTTCTTCTGACTTTGTCTTTACAAAAAAATCTCATTAAACCGTACTTAATACGTGAATTAGAATGTTCCTAACGTTTCTAGTAAGTAAAATTCCTATATGGAAGCAGATGATCACGAATTCTGCATACTACGAGGCGCTGTTTTTAAGTAAGGTCCGTTTTAATTTTACCGCCGACTGTGGTAACGAAGCGGGGTAGCGCGTACCCCTGTTGTAATAATCAGCTGTCGGCATGCGCGATTGTGGTTAGCGATTTACAATTAGTGTCACGACAGATAATACCGCCAACTATGATGTTCGCCCTGTGATATGTTTTTTCTTAGAAAAAAGAAATAATAGCGCTTCTGAAACTTCAAGGCGACGTTTGTGAATTTTGTAGAGCAAACGTTATTAGTAACAGTGAAGTTAGGTAATGGTGTCGTTTGTATAGGGAAGTACACAGGAATATTCATGGTAAATGACGTAGTTCTCATCCAACAGTGATCACAGGTGGTTAGTGGAAGGAGTGAATGCGATAATCTTGAAATATGCAGGTTTTTTTTACAAATTATCAGTTTCATTATCTAATGTTTCATGACCGATTATGTATGACATTGTGATAGACAGACGTGGTTACAAAAAATTGTATGCAGAAAAAATTAACCGATACACAAAAGCAGCAGTAACGTCTGGCTTCATCTGCAGCATTATTGTAGCGTTTTGAAATTGAAGGGAATGGACTATTTGAACATAGGCCTATCGTCACTAGAGGTGAAACCTGCTTTTCCTACAAAGAAACGGCCCGGTTCGAAAATACAGACGAAGTGATCAACGTCGTTTATAACTGGTTAAAGACACAGACGTCAGGTATTCACGTCATTGGAATAAAGAAGCTGTTGAAACGATAAAATCGCATGGACGTCAACGGTGATTATGTAGATAAAGAACGCCGGTAAGTTTTTTTTGCTGTGTTAAATTATTTTCACATCGTTTCAAAATAGATCTAAAAAAAAAACGTAATTTGAAGTACTCGGAAAAACGTTTAGTGGTATCTCATAAGTGGTACGAGTGGACCAAATTCTTATTGATAAATTTACAGATTTCCTCGCTAGAAACTGTCGATTCAGAAACTTTTTCATGATGTTGGTACACCTGTTTGTAATATTTGTCCACATTTTTCGCTATACTGAATACATAGTTTAGCTTTGGCAACTAGTTGAGAAAGTCGTGTTTTGTTGCATTAGGTAGGGCGTGTTTTTAAACAGTGCAAGGTTGAAGAATTAGTATTAATTTTGTGTGCAGACTGAGGTACTTAGACGTGGTGAAGGTGTTTCCGAAGACTTTTCGCGAGTCGTGTGCATGATTTACGCTCTACAAATGGTAGAAGGGCTTCTGAAAAACAGTGATAAATCAGTTGAAAATCGTGGCAGTAAGATGAAGAATAGATAAAGATTGTGCTAGTGTGTTTTATCACCAGGTGCTAGATCAACAGAGAGTAGTGGTCCTACGCCATACCAGCATTTTATTTACGCCACTGCCAGCTTCAATTCAAGTATTTTACGCCAATTCCTGAAGCTGTTCGTAGAAAACTGTCAAATTGTGAAAGGAAAATTCATGGAAATTATCGCTTGTTCAAGAATTTTGGGCAAAAATGCATAGTAATTATATCGCAACCTCTTTTTCTCTGGGTATGTCTCAGTGTGAGCTTTTCCTCTTCCTAAAAATTAAAACTACCGCGAAGGGAGATCGTTTCTTGACTGCAGGAAACATAAAACAAATATCTTTGAGCGAGCTGAAGATTTTGCCAAAATGAGAATTCCATAAATGTGTTGAAGACAGAAGAAACGTCGATAGTCGTAATTGTGTGAAGTCCGAAGGGGATGAATAAAAACATAATTTCACAAATAAGCAAAAATTTGTTTTGATCAAACCTCGTGAGTTGTGTAACTATGTGTTAGTTTCATAAATGAGTAGATTCAGGAGAGATGCGTTAAGAAGCGGATGGCCCGCGCGTTATTGTGTGTGTGTGAACGAGCAGATTTACGCAGATGTTTTCCGGATTTTTTAATTCCAGGTAGACCGCAACATATGGAGTGTGGCGAAAGATTCGGTCGTTAAGATGTGCGTGTCTCCGTCCAACCGACATGTTATTTCCGTTGGTACCGTCGGTACCTTTTGCTACGTCCAGGAAAAATTTGAAATCAACTTCATGTGATTGTCGTTACTTCCTGATGTGAATGTAGTTCATCAGCTTTTTACCGATGAACTATATGAAACTACACGAAAAATGTAGTTTCATTTTTTAAAATATTTCTTTGCACACACGTTTAGTAATGAGAAAGTTTAAACACTTTTCGTACGTATCGTGTACAAGTCTAAGAATTTTCTGTGGGATAATGGTGTATTAGAATTGTTGATGTGTATTGCCTCCAGTATAGGAAATGTAGTTGTGTTGTCAGAAAATCTTGTGCGAGGTAGCAACAAATTTGTAAGCTACGTTTTTAAAACGTAATAAGTATACGATTACGAGTATGTTAATATGTATTTAGGTTTATGCGAAGAAATGTTAAATATTATTGAACCATTTACACATTAATTAGAAACCCTGACTATGAACTACACAGTTTCACGTTCATTTGATCATGTTTTCTACCCGAACCTCGCAAACTAATTATTTTTTTAAGAGTTGCATGTTTCATAATCGAAATGTATAATAATTTTGTGTAATGTTTTAGTAGTAAGTCAAGATAGGTAAGTAGGATTTAACCTTACTCGACTCCCTGTGAACATGCCATCTCATAGAACGGGCGAAACGATCCATGTTAATAACGATATCGGTATGACATGGTTGGCAACTGGAAAGAAAATCGTTATTATTTATGTGACATTTTTAATTTTCAGGCGGAACTAACTGTCTTGGAACGACTTGGGTGGTACAAAGACTAGCCATTATTTTATTATTAATTTGATTTTAACTGATAACTTATCAGGAGCGTTTTATGAATTCAGTTTTTATAGTTTTGAGACGTTCGTCATTTTATACGAAGACAGTGGACAGTTTCGAGTCGTGTGCGGTTTTTAACGTGTTCTAACACACGCATGCACGGATGAATGGTTTGGCATACAGAATTGATCTTCCAGCGGATTAAATTTCATTGGTTTTTCCAATTAAGTGAGCTTCCACCTCATTGAAATATTATATAGAAAGTGGTACGTACTTGTGAACGTAAGCTTCGGTGTTTCAAGAGGGATGAAGACTAGAGGGACTTGTGATGAAAGTTAATGTAACGTGAAATCGGTTACCGTGAGAATCATGTAGTTATGGTAAGGAACACTAAAATAAGAGATGAATTGAGGTTTGTACGCACACTAGAATACATTGCAGAAAAATACTTGAGTGGACGTGGACGTTTGGTGAGAATGAATCATAATGTACAGAAAAATGTGTGGTGAAAAAATAAATTGGAAGCTAGATTAAGAAAAGAGAGGAAGAGACGAAGATTTTAACAAAAACAATATTAAACAGTGGATTGGCAGTAACAGAACCGAGTGTACTATTCAAAGATACGAAAAAAATGGATCATTGTTTGTAACAAAAATGTGTAGATGACTTTCTGAGATCGGATTATGTTTCCACCATGCTGTACCTGTACAGCAGTCAACGCGTAACGTTGCACTGCTCAACTGGGAAGTGAGCTGCTGGCAGGTATGAGTGGATTATCGTCTCCGTCCGTTAATCAGTAGCTGCTTAGTTCGCAGTGAGTCACACCAAATATTCGATAAAATTTATTTATTTTTAATATTTATATTTTGCATGATAAGGAGGATACTTTATAGGCCTATTTGAGAGATACGAAGGAACGATGAAAGATATCGACAATAGAAACGTAAGTGTAAAGTGAGAGAATTGCAGTGGGCAGGACAGGTCATAAGAATGGACGATTCTGAATATTTAAACTGTGCATAGTAAGGAGGATACTTTATAGGCCTATTTGAGGGATACGAAGGAACGATGAAAGATATCGACAATAGAAACGTAAGTGTAAAGTGAGAGAATTGCAGTGGGCAGGACAGGTCATAAGAATGGACGATTCTGAATATTTAAAAAAATCCTGAATGGGATAATAGAAGGTAAAGAACGGAAGAAGATGTGAGAGTGGTATAAGACAGTGTTGGACGATAGCGAGTAGAACAAACGATTCTACTCCCACATAAATGGTGGAGAAGGGAAGATAGAACGTTGTAGTCCATCATGACATTTAAACTTTCACGTCTGGGAGTCATTTAATGTTAAGCTTGCTAAGGTATTGGTCAGTCATTAAAAGTGCGTTGATTATGGATGGGGCGAAGGGAAGGGAAGGGCATCGTTACGCGCCGACTACTGTACGCAGTAGGCGAAGATGCAATAGAATGTTTTCTGTATTTTGTCCCTTCCTTTGTATGGAGATAAACGTTTATTTCGCTGAAACAAGTTGAATTGGACGTAAACGGATGTGTCTTCTGCGGGTAGATAGTTCACCGCTGTCGTAATGTGTAGGGCGGGACGCAACGTCGATCGTACAAACATTAACGCTCCAGTGCACTAAACGGAACGTCTTGTCAGCCGAACTATTTTCAGCCGCATCTGGTTCATATAACTTTATTAATTAATTAAATTAATTAATTACAAACAGCTGACTCATGTTGTTAGGGAGACTATGAAGAGCTTTCTTTTTTTTGCTCCTTATCTTCCGTGTAATCAATCTACTTCCTGATCCACGGGGGGAACGTGTACCTACTTGCCCGCCCTAAGCACTTTCTTGTTTCTTGCTACATTTAATTACGGATCAACCTATACAGTACTTACGCGACGTTGTGCAAGTTATACGAACTTAGACGAAATGAAGTTTGTTGTGCGCTAACCCACAACGAATAGATTTGAAAAACTTGGCCTCCCGGATAGTTTTTAAGTGTAATTAGGCTGCAGTGTCTTCTTATGTATCACTGTGAGTAATATTAGTATTTTTAGTAATAAAAGCGCATTCTCTACCAGCCCGATTCAGCGATTCATATTTTCAGTTGTGATAGCGCAGTGACAAATTTTTGTAAATAAAACGTTAATTCTCACGTGCTTTAACGTAACAGAGTGACATACGAAAACCTCGAAATTACATAAAATTGCGTTAAAAATAGACGAAAAACTTTTGGAGAATAAAATAGCTACTTTGATGAGTTCGATTCTGCACAACGTAAATATGAATTCCATATTTGTTTGCGGACCTTTCTATGGCAAACATACCGGTCATATAATCATCATATGAAGATTGGCCAAGGCTAAAGTATAGATGTATTCGGAAAGCGTATTAAATAAAGAATACTTATTCTCGGAAAACGTAACACTTGTGTTCAAAGCTTATGAATTGCTGATGTCAGCTACGTTTTTCGTTTAACAATTAATGGCCACGGAATATGTATAAGTCGACGAGGCTGTTTAGTAGTATAAGCAGCTGTTCCCTTTTTTAACAACACGTCTGTAGTCATCTGAATCGAACACGTGTGTTTGATAGCAGCCCAACTGCTTGCGTAAGTTGTTTTAACCCCCAAACCGAAAACAATCTTCAATCTGCATGTTTCCGGTATAGTGGTGAAGTTTCCACTCTGTTTTTTTTTTCTTGTTGGAAGCCTACGAAACTTTTAGTAATTTTCATTCTTAAGTAAATAGACTACAAATAATAGAGTGTTAAAGCTTGCCTTTGCTGTCGTAGTGGTTGTGATTAGCAGTGCGAGATGCTGAAAATTCATTTTGACAAATTCTACTCGCTATTACTTATTTTAATGTTTAGTGATTTTTCAGTTTCATTTATACATAAGTGCATTGTATGAGCATACACATCCTGTATTGTGTGACCTTGTACAGCTTCTGTACTCAAGCTGTTTCCGTGCGGTTTAAGGTCGTTTTGAAAGAAAGCTACAGTCCTTCCGTCCTATTTATTTGTGGCTGTTGTGTAATTTTCAGATTTAACCTCTCACGACACGCACATCAAAACACGCGGAAAACTGAACAAGGTCACATTAGACGGACATTTCAAAAAGAGATATGATCAGATTTGTATCTCTATGGGGACGCGATCGTGAACTCATTGTGTCTTTGAACACGAGCATAACTGGATCAACATAGAGAGGAGAGACAGAGGTGGAGTAATATAAGGGTGCTTACAAAGTATGTAATTACGGGATGAGGCCCTTGTGCATTGTGTGAGTGTTTTGCGATTAATGTTAAGAGCCTCGCTTTATACTCATAATAAACTTATAATTTATGCCCGTAAAGATATAAACAGTAATATTAGTTTAAACCGATTTTGAATTCGATGTTTGATAACGACATTGAAGACCCGTTTTTTGGCGTCTGGGGTGGGAGGGGATATAGTGTTTTTACGAAGTTCGTGTGACACAGATTCACAGACGTTAATCGTAGAATTTGCGGTTTGTTTGTAGCAAAAAGAGAGGTAAAGTGTTTGAAGGATAACAATACAAACAATAGGATAACAAGGTTAATCATAGGTAATCATATTCCCTTGTTCTAATGATTCTAAATTTATTATGATCCGTTTTATTTTATCTTAGAGAGAGGCAAGCGGGAACAGATTTTCAAGTACGATACGTGACTTTGTTAGACTGATTTTTCTGCTATACTGTAGATCTAGTAATTTTGAATTCAAGAACTGTAAACCATGTATGTCTAGTGTGAAGATTGTTTTCGTTATGTAATGGTAAATACAACTTTTCCATGACAATGTACTTTTTTAAATTGAAGTTCCTATATAGTTTCCGATAGTTTTGAACTATCATCATCACATATTGTAATACATATATTTTATTTAATAGTAATAATTTTCGGCGATATAGTGTTTTTACGATGTTCGTGTGACACAGATTCACAGACGTTAATCGTAGGATTTGCGGTTTGTTTGTAGCAAGAAGAGAGGTAAAGAGTTTGAAGGTATAGTTTTAACTGATGACGATAGTTAAAACTATGAAAATACTGTCTAACAATGTCATTAAAAACAACAAAAAATATTGTAGAAAAATGTTATTTGTCGTTGAATAATGAAGACACAAGAATAAAATGAGTAATTTTGATGATATTAGTTTGTGTACATGGGGTAGTTTTGTATTTTCTGCGTACACTTTATTATGTAATGTGACGTGGTAGATGACGTGGGGGTGGAATCAAATGGACACCAGAGACAGTATAACAACTATTAACTTTTGTCAGCTGTACGCACATTTGCAAGTTACTCCAACAACTTTTTTACATATAGTCTACAAGTTTACGTTATGATCAGTTCGCAATCTTCTTAGTTATCACTATTCTGAATATCTCTTCAGCACTGTGTATTTCAGTCCAGTTCCGAATGTTTTTTAACCACGAGGACTGTCTCCTTTCTATTCCTCAACAGAATTCTGTTTTACCCTTCGTTATCGGCTGGAACATACGGGATCGAACAGTCTCGGATATACTGGATTCCGACATTTAATAGTTTTATATATGTCTCGAACTGCGTTTGGCCTACTTAGAACCGCCTCATTGGTTTTCGTAGCTGTCCAGGGTAGTCTGAGCATTCTTGGGTGCAACCACGCCTCAAACGCGTCCAAACGACTGAGCGTTGCAGTTTTCAGAATTCACACTTTGGCCCCATACAGTAGTGCAAGTGGTGGGCGTTTTTGTTGTTTTTGCAAAACAAAAACGAACTGTTCGTTTTAAAAAACAACTGTTTTTAAAAACGGTTGGAAAAAGACAGGTTGAATTAATGAACTGTTGCTATTTACATTTACTGATTTTACCATTATATTGTTTAAACGTTTTGTTTTGAGCATTTCAAATAACGGTTCATTTTTGTATTTTTATTAAATGGATGGTTATGTAACTTAAACAATGGCATTAAGTCAATATTTCTCTTATTTACCAGTATCTTAAAAGGCAGTTTTTCTTTTAAATTGTTTCATCAAAACTTATGGGGAATATCTGAATAATATTTTTATAGTAACTGAAATAAAACTGAATATAGCCTAATTCTGCGCTAAACAGAACGAGGACAGTACAATAATCGAACGCAAGTCAACGAACGTTGCAGTTTACTCGTAGCATTTCAACAAACTTGCCAAACAGTAAAAACATTTTACGCCAAACAGCTAAACGAAAGTTTCAATAAAAACGAACGGTTTACTCCTAACAGAGAACTGAACTAGAACAGTGCGTTGTCAATATTGTTGTAAACGCCACGGTCGTTTTTAAAACGGAGAACAGTTTTATCTCCGCGGGAAAGAACAGTTCGTTCGTTTTTTTTTCAGAGAACTGTCTTTAGAAACAGTTGTGCGTTTTTGTTCCCAGCACTAAATAGTACAGATCTTACGTAGCACGTAATCATTTCTCGACAGAGTGTTAGTGATGTTATCATTAGACAGAGGTGTTCACATTTTTTTAAGTGTTGCATGGTCTAATTCAAAACGGTACTTACTTTCTTTCTCTGAATCAAGTTATTCAGTGATGTAGCATCTAAAATTTTTGAAATGAAGTAAGCTTCCAGAATTCTTTCAGTTATTTGCAGTGCTGGGTCTGGGTAATCCCATCTGTTGTCACATAATATGACTATCATCGGCGTATCGAATGTTATTTATTATTAATTCGCCGTTTATTTTTAATCCAAACGCGTGTTCATGTAAGGCTTCTTTAAATATTTTGTTCGACTATAAATGACAACAGCAGGGATACGACACATTCTTGTGTAACGCCTCGCTGATCTGACATTCGTTCGTTATTCTTCTGTTAACCCGGACACCTGCCCTCTGTCGCCAGTATAAATTTTCTATGATTCGCACATCACTGTTGTGAACCCCTTGTGGGTCCTACTGTACAGGATTATTTCATAAATTATACGTGCTAGAGAGACCTTACAATTTTATGGTTCGTGTTTGGTGCCAAATTAAATTTTTTTGTCGTAGTCTGCTTTTAGTAATTAGTAATTGCAGATTTTATATAACAAACGTAATCAGAAAATTATGTTAACAAATACAATACAGTACAGTATAATATAATAGAATTTTTCAGGTAAACAAAAAGATGTTTTCAAAAAGTGGGAAAACAATGGACTCTATCTGTTACTCCGTGTCACAAAAATATAAAATTTATAGGGACATAGGGACAACCTGTTTTATAGCCCGACTAAATAGTTCATAAGACCATGTAGTGTACTTTTCTTTGTAACATTACAGGTGTTAGGTGTTCCGGGTCCCCGTAGTTGTTTGAAAAGCTTATGTGCAAAAGTTAGTAAGTACTTTCCGTGTACGCGGAAAGCGGATTACGCCAGCCAGCATCGTCACAGACTGGTGACAGAGTTTGCGAGACACTTACACGACTTCGAGCCTACGTTGGCGGGTTTCTTGCGTCACATGTCACTGTTTGTCGTACTCGCGTAATTCACAAGTAAACAGTAGAACAATAAAAAATAAAATAACGCGTCTGTTTTTATTGTATTGAAGTCCGGATGGAGTTGTGAAGAGCAAAGTCGCTTCCAAAGCTGAACGTCGTTATTGCGGTGATTAGCCGAACTCCTCTGTGTTTTAGTCTCATCAGTTGGGAACGTTGGTGACATCTTATTCTTCGTTGAAAGGCAGTGTACAACACATGTCCATACAGATAATACGAGGGTTATTCCAAAGTTAACTTTTGATGGGCTGGTAAAGAATAACGATGGTGGAAAAATATATACAAGATTACATGCACATATTTTTACAGGCAGCAGTCGTTTGTAACAGTGAACATGCCGTACTCAAATGTTCTGATATTGCATTGTCTTATACTCTCTGTATTGACTCGCTAACATGAAAGTTACCATTTCATGCATACAGCAGACTCTGTATTTATTATATAAATTAAGTTCAGTCTGGGGCTTAGCATACTGGATTGGGTGTCCGATTTCAGTGAGGCGACCCAACTATTAGTGTCGCAACATACATGCTAGTGTGTTAGTGTGGAAGAATAACCGTAAAAATAAAATTAGAATTTTTCGGATGTTTGATCACTATTTAAACAGTAGAACAATATAATAGAACAGAATTGTGTCCGGCAGGCGTAACGCCATCGTACACATGGTTCCGTGCTCATTTCAGTTCATTCATTCATGCCGCAAAGCTCGAACCCACCTAGCATTCAGTTTTGTCTGCGAGACAGTCAGACCGAAGGAGAACATTTCTGAAACTGTGAATAAGAATTACTTCGTACTTACTTCTTAACTTATTTCGTAACATCGTTTTCCATGCCATTTACAGTCTCTACCTTAGAGTACTTGATCTATCGTAGAGAGTAGCGATGTCCCACGAAGATTTTCTTCAGGTTAAGAGTTTAAGTACAGCACCAATAACTCGCGTGGGCTGGAAAGAGTCGACCGAAGAACGGTCACAAAAGAACGAGAACAACGTTTTTACAAGCTGTGACTTAGTTTTTTGTGACGCGTGATGCCTCGTATAACTATTTTGTATCGAAAAGTTAGTAGAGAATCGAATGAGTCTTCTAGTTTTAATAAAAAATGTCTCTTATTGATCGATTATTTACTAGTACATCTTCTATTAATATTCTAAGGATCATTAATGTAATGTTTCTCCCGTACTCTGTACCGTAGTACAGCTAGTGGTGCATCTTATTTTAAGATTCCGAGGGAAAGAGTGTGAAATTGGCCCTTGCCCTCTCATCTATCCTTTAAGGTAATCGTTGGCTCCTAGCAGAGAAGAGCTTCTTATTTTGGAAGTCGCACCATTTGTCAGATGGTGGGTGGCGTTTGTAGAGGTTGGTGGAAACACCTCACATTCCGTACATGCTTCCATTATTTTCAGTTTTATGAAAGATTTTTATAAAAGAAAATGGAATTCATCATAAATAAAAATAGTTCAAATGCAGAAACAATTCATATCATAATTATCTGAAATCACGGATTTGCTTCTTAACGTTTATGAATGTGAAAATAATGTTTCATTTTCTTTATAAAAGGTTTCTTCTTTTTCAGGTTTACCCTTTTTTATTCATTACCACGTTAGTAATGTCGTCTATAATACCACAAGTCTTGTATTGATTTATAAAATCCAGAACTTTGAATGTAATTAGCTGTGACTGCAGTATATTAGTTTCTACTTTTAACAGTTCGTATAAGTCAGAGGCGGGGTTATTTTCCCATAATTCTGTCTTTGCTTTACTTTTTCCAATTGTTGATTTTTGAAGTCCCCTTGACCGCAACACCACATTTTTCACCGTCTTCGTCTCTCCTTCTTCTCATAATTCGTTACTGTCCATGCTATAATTTTAACAGTCCTGTCTCTCGACAGCTTGTTTCAGTATTTTTGTATTTATTTTGTGTATTGTGGCCTGTGACAAGAACGAAAACGTTCGTAAACTTCAAAAATTCTTTATTGGAATAACTAGGGTAAACTTATTTAATATGTATAAGCAAGCAGCTAACGTATGCAAGGACCGAGCTTCTCCCGGGATAAGGAGATCCCCTTTTAGCAAGTGCCAACGATCTCCAAGTAGGGGGGATGACCGGTAAAAGGTAGGGCATCCTCTTGCCCGTGAGAGTGGATACTATCCCTAAAGGCGGATGAACTGTAAAATCAATGGCGTTCAATGGAGAAGCAATGGGAAACCACGCCATTAAAAAAGGATGTCGAATAAGATATCCCTTGCTTCAGAGTACTGTGAATGGACTCTTGTTGAATTTCTAGTTATGTGGTGATTAAGAGAACGGAAAGGAAGGAACTGCAGATCCACCAAACTTTCGGTTGGGAAGAAGAAGAAGAAGAAGAAGAGTGTATTATGTATACAGCTGTCCGCCCCCAATATGTGCGCGCCAAAGATATGGTAGATAGCTTCATATCTTTTGATAAAAGAGAAAATACGTAAAGGGTGCTTCAGATGAATTGTATGCATCGCCATGCTTAGCTCCTTGGCAGGCAAGGCCCATACATATTAAACAGGAATATGTACATATTTAGTGGGGAGTAGGGAGGCGAGAGTGACCCCTTGTTTGTATGCATAATGCGAGCCGTTTGATAGTGTATTCAATAATTATATTTAAATTAGTTGACCGAAAACGTTGTAAGGTTTTCCGCTGTTACTAGAATCGGTCTATTATTGACCACTACCACTTCAAATGTTGTTTGAGAATAGAAAAAAAAATGATAATCTTATTTTGGTGGTTGCTTTGATTTTTATCTCCTTCGGAGGTTTGATACAATACATTTTTACTTAGTCGTGCCGTTTCAGAATGACACTATGGATATATTGTGAGTTAGGATACATGCTACCTTGTCGATCGACCTCAACATGTTTTCCTTTTGTGTGCGTCGAATGGTTTTATTAAGAAGCCCTTTTCGGCGTATGTCGGGACCAGTTAGAGTACCTATTCCTTTCTTTGTTTTCTTAATTGAAATACTTTACTTTTTTAAATATTATTATTATTAAAATTCTTTTTTAATATTTTTGTAAGTGAAATATATTTTTTAATTCCTGTCATTCGTGTGTAGCACTTCAGTTTGAATATTTCTGTATTCGGAGCCTATCGTCCATGGTTTGGTCTCCGTAAAGTGAAAACTCCAATAGCCTTTTCAAGTTATTTTCTTTATAAAACATTTCTGTTACGTCTTTCTAGTTAGATGTGTAAAGGGCACATAGAATTTTAAATACGATACACGGCTTTCAAGGTCCATAGGTATCAGCATATCTGAGGAGATATGCTAGGACTGCATATCTCACTAGGACTGCGAGATCCATACTAGGACTGCATACCTGAGGGGGAAAACGACTATTACTGGTTAGTCTTATTTACCTAGGTGTATGAATGTAGGTTTATTTGGCCAGTGGAATGCACCACTTTCGTGTTCTGACATACAACGTACATGCTAACGATGCGGATGGAATAGTAATAAGAAGTAGTAGTAGCAGAAGTAGTGGAAGTAGTAGTAGGAAGATCAAATTAATAAAAAGCAATAATCAAAGCGACAAAGAGGGTTATCATAGGAAAATATACGGTATGATTGTTGGATGATTTGCATCGTGCTTTGTACACAGTGCGGATTTGTAGGTAAGCAGATAAAGCGCTTGAAAAACAACACTTTTTGAGGAGGACGGTGAGTATTTTTCGATGTTCATCGCTGGATGTAAAATCGAAAAATATTCTCAAAATATACGTTTGAATCATATAATTTTGCCCAACGAGAATTAGATTTTAAGGAAATCATAGTGAAAATAAATGCGAGTTCTCGGAGTATGGTATGGAAGTACGTATGTGCACGTCTTATGCAAAATAATAGGAAACATTTTTTTGGAGGGTATTTGAGTCGAAATATAGAACTAAGTTAAAGTGGATTAATTTAAGACATTACTTATTGATGTTAATTCAGACAGGTACGATTTATTGCCGAATAAGGTATTTGGTACAAAAATGAGAAAGGCTGAAAGACAAAGAATACAGCACCTGAACTCCTCACCTGCGCACGAGTGTACGGTAGAAGCCAGATTTAGAAGACACTGTAATATCGTATCAAACCAGCCAAACGACTGAATGAAGGCTGAATTAAAGTTGAATTTAGGTTGCGCGATAATATTTTGCGTCTGCATAAGGAAGAAGTAATTTCGAACGCATATAGCCTATTTGGAGCGTTTTTTGTGCGTGCGAAATTTGGTTTTTCACATAAGAGAATTTTCTTTTGTGAAACGACGGTCGTGTATTTGACGAGTGATAAACGATGCGACCTGGCTTTGTGGCCGTACGAAAGTAATTTAACGCAGATTATACGAGGCTTAGTGCGTTGAAATGTATTACAAAATTTGCTTTTATTCATTTTCAGCGTAGCCGTTTTGGGAAACTAGGAGTATTAACTTTGGTGTATATATAAACAGTTTTTGTGGTAATTAGTTTATCCTCAGTCGCTCCTGTGTTTCATTACACAGGTAATAATTAAGGGCTCTTGGAATTTATCTTATAAATGTTATTTGATAAAAACAGGATATAATGAAAACTTATTTTCCGTCGAAAGGGCTTTAATATAACGAAATTTATTCGTTTATTAACGAACACAACAAAACTACACACAAAATTTCATTCTACAGCATACAAAGAAGTAATGGTATAGCAGGCAACCTTTTGTGAAAGCTTTGTTGTTGTAAGTTTTCTGCATTATGTACAATTTTTGAGTGTTAGTGTTTAACACACAAGCATTTATTGTACTTCGAAAACATGACACATAACATTGTATTATGTGTATGCAAAAATGAGAAGTAGAAGGAACTTTATTATGAATTCTCAGTTTTATACTGCGCACATTTCCGAGTAATACAGGCCTACTGTTACGTTGACGACAACTTGGATTACGACGATCTTCAATGTGAAAGTCAAATCGAAACCGGAAGCGGTGAAGCATTCGTTATTAAACATCTGTACACTTGATTCAAAAATTCTTCACATTAGAAAAATATAATACGCTGAGCCGTTATTTATAAGATTTTTTTGATAACAAAGAGTAACGCAATATTTACTAAATCATGTCTTTAACAAATAATCACGTAATATCGCGTTCCGTGGACACAGCGTCTACGCATTGTGGGCCACGCTGGTTACCTCTTTACGTAATGACGTTGTTTTGCAGCAGATAGTTCGCGCACAAATGAAAATTTTCGTAAATTCCATCACGTTTGTTAGCTTTTGCTATCAGTTACTTCACATTTACACATTCTGTATCCTTCAGACAAACGTAGGCAGCCCCGTTGGTATTAGAGACTAATGCAGCCGGTGAACAGTCGTGCATATACGTGTAGTCGTATAACATGCGGAAAGAAAGAAAATGTGTGTTAGACACTTAAACATTATTTCTGATAAGTTCTGTCGCCTGATTTTCTGCGTCACCATGGCAGTTGTAAACCGCACCAGGTGCACATTTTATGGCCTATAAGTGTACGCGTAGACTGCAGATCCCGATAATCGGTGCCGACTGGCACGACACCGACCGATGTTTAGAAGAGAGCGCGTCTAGTGGCAGCAGTCACCGGTACACGCGCGCAGGTAGTCTGAGTCAGACAGTTTACCGGAATTAAATTTTCGTTCTAGTTACGGAAAGCAGCGACGAGTCGGAGCGTTTTGCACTTGTTTTATTCGTTTGAGTTACGTTTCTTATTTTCGTAATGGGTACAGAAACACTGATATCAAGTTTTAATAAAACCTGAAATTTGGGGCAAGAGACTTAAGGAATATTCCAACTGTGTCGTTATAGATGCCTGTGTGCAAGATGTGGGAGGTATGGGTGTTGCAGGTAAGTTGATAGAGATTAATTTCATGGACACCACTTCTCTTTTGTTTGAGTTTTAAGCTAAACCTTCTGAAGCAATGAGTAAACACATAGCTTCTTCACTGCTTAACGCCATGACTATGACTGAATCTGAACTGTTTCGGCCCCTATAATCTGCCTTCTCTATACGACCCTGCGACGTGTAGCCTAAGGTCGGTTGCAAGCTACTCATTGATCTATCTCCTGTAATAGTGACCAGCTCTTAGCAGCCATGATACAATTGACTATAAAGAGCCCATGAAATCGAACGTTTTGTGTTATACATGCAGGAATCTGAATTAGGATTACCAAAAACGCATAGGATGTTGCTTATACTACAAGGAGAATTAAGTTGCATAACATACAATGGTTATATAAATATTTTGGTTAAATATCGTTTGTTATTGGCACCACTGGCCTGTTAAGAAGTCACAATGAAAATACTGCTTCAGCGAATGTTCGTTTTCTTCGTTAATATGTTCAAAACTGGGCGCACGTGTAGAGGAGATCTACAGTGTGTAGTTATCAGTTTTAAAACACTTGTGTGTTTTAATATTTTATTTCCTGGGTTCTTTGGAGTTTATTATTAAATGTACTTTACAAGTCGTTTATGTGTCATCCTTCAAGTTGTTTTTCAAGCGATGCGCTACAATTAAAATTTTGTACTGATGGCATAGTTGACATAAGAGACGAAGTGCAAAACAGTAATGTGGAAAGGTGGAAGTTTGACGCAACTCCATTGAAAATGAGTAAAAAGAAGACATGAATCGTATTTGTCAACTAAACACATCCTACAATATACGGATGTTTCATCGGTGCAGTTAAAATCCAGTTCTAGGCAGTCCTGTATATTCTCATCATTCATGACTGAGCTTTCGTATCATTTCTGCCTTTGAGAGAGTCAAGGGTTTCGTTCTGTACATTAAAGGCTTAAGTGTGATCAGAGAGTTTGATTAGTGGCGAGAGCGAAGGGCATTCTGGGTGAAGTGTGTCTTATGAGCTAAGGTCAGATTGGTCCTGTTTCTGTAAATGCATTTCACCGGTCTACGACTGCCAAGGAGATACGTTTTTCACATCGGGACTACAGCTTAGCCTTTATCCGTTTAAATGATAATTTAAATATTCTTTTAAATTTCTTGCTTAGCGTACTGTCCGCATGAAACTAATTATTGTACGGTTGGCTGTAATGCGTATAACGTGGTGGTTTTATTCGCCATGTGAGAATAATTCTTTGTGTACTGTATGGTATTTCAATTGGCCTCTGAATTATCTGAACGTAATAAAGAGACAGTACGGTGAACGTTTCGCAGTGACGCTATTGGCCGTTAGTATCAAAAACGTGCTGCGTAAGCCGTCCATTTATCTTGACATCTGTTCACCCCATTCGTACGCTCACATTGAATCCGCAATCACATCCGCTCTCTGTCCTTAAATTTATTTTAATTTTGCAAGATTCGATTACCCTTATACAAATTTTATTAGGATCAGTAGAAATAGAAAAATTAGAAAGAGAAGCTTTCAGCTTTCAACAAAAACAACGAAAATCCACCATTGCTACATAACTTAAAGAGATTAGTCTGTAATCTGACGTACTGTTTGATAGGTGTGATCTCCCCTCTGTCTCCTCCCTCCTCGTTCATTATCGGCACTTTTACTGTAGCAAAGGCTGTGTAACAATTCGTACACTTTCATTCCTGACTTTCGTTGCTGGTAAACGCCTGGTCTTAAACAATGCGTAAATATGTTGTATATTTATTCAGTAAAATAAAATAACACGAAGACAACGATATTCAAAAATCGTTCGGGTTTGGTCTGTCGTTGTCCTCATCACCACCACCACCACCATCATAACCATCACCGCTGAACACGTATGTATTGTGTCAGGCCCAGACGTGGGCCTAAATATAACCCTCCTTCTTCATAAACCGCCTTCTGGCTATTACCGATGAGCCTCCACCTAGCAATACACGCAGACACAGACACAAGTAAATTAAAACATTGCAACATACTCCACTTCGAGACAGCTTGACCCGCTAATTCCATAATTCTCCTTCTCTTCTCACCTAATATCATGCCCTCTTCTTTGTGTCCCCCGCACATCACTTGACGCCGCACTGACGTTCCCTCCAACTTAAGCGTTTTGCGCTATTGGACCCCGTTATGGCTGTTTACTAGTTTGGCACTCCCATCAACCTCATCCGATCCCCATTTGGGTGTCCACAACTACATTCACACACAGCCACACACTCCCTCTTCTGGGTGCCTCCACGTTCTCCGCCTGCGGCCCGCACCGGCGTGCGTCTCCACATACTTATTACCGTACGGCTGAAGGGGGTTAGTCCTTGTCCTTCTGGACAAGCCTCAAACAACTCGAAAAAAGTAATATTAAAGTCGTGTGGCTACAGGTCCTCGAAACATCCCTTCCGAAAACGCTGACAGAGACTGTGTTGTGGCACTACTAACATCGAGGTTAGTTTCGTTATATCGTGTTTGTTTTCCATCATGTATCGACGCTGTGGAAGGTCTGTCGTTTGTTTTTCCTGTGCGTTGCGTCGATAGTTTTATTATGTTTTGTTAGGACAGTGTGTAAGGTACGTGTATACCTTAGACTTGTGTACTAGCTAGACAGAGACACTCTTTTTTTACTTCCATGTTCCATAAGGAAATGGAAGTATGGTGATGGCGAAAAAAATCGTGTTCGAGATAATTGCTGATTCTGATTGTACTACCCTCAAAACATGAAGAAAAGTCATTTTTCGAAAAGTGTGTGTGTGTCTGTGTGTAGAATTTTTTATATGGCGAACGATAACTGCCGCAAATTCAAACAGAATCAAATACTTTTTTACATACAGCCCTGCATTGTAGAGTACTCAAGACCTATTGTTTTTGGTGAAGATCGGTTAAGGGAAAGGGGTAGTTTACCTGCAACGTTTTACGTTTTAACAAGAGTAAAGTACTTGAAATTTAATTTAAACTTTTTTCAAACAATGGTAGTTGTTAAAAATAAAATAATTTTTTTGCCAGGAAGTAAAGTATAATTTTTTATTTTAATTTAAATTATGTATGAGTGAAAATATATCGTTCTTGGCAGGCAAGCATATCTCAGTTATGTAATGTATACGTTTCCAAAGTTTTATTATTGTGATTACCGCAATAAAAAGGCAGGCAGAACACACACACACACACACACACAATTCGCGTTATTTCTGGCCTCACTCATGTTTATTTTCTTACGTTTGTACGCTTTTTAAATGGGAAGTGCCTAAACCCACAAAAAAACAACGCGTGCAAGCCGAAAAGGTGTCCAGCGTGGACAGCGTTTTGCTTCCTGTGGATCGCTTGCCAGTGTAACTGCACGTGTTTACAGAGGAACGGTTCATAGACAGACTTTTCGTCTTTAGGGAATGAACCCTCTGCAACATACTCAGGGTCCATGAGAGACCACATTTTCTTTTCCGCGTGTTTGTTCTGTGAAACGTACACTGTAGATTCGCAGCTTTACTCTGAGTAACAACGCTTCATAGGGAATGGTGAAAATTTTTGTCCATGGTGTACTCTCATACACACTAAAACCTGCTCTGATGTTTTGATTACGGACATCATAATATTAAAACTTCGGAAACTTGAGTACCACTTAATGGGGACCAAACATTAAATTTTTACAAGCCATTAATTTTATGCATATTTTGAAGCAGTAAATGTTTTAATAAATTAATACAATCTGTGTACTTATTTCTAGTATGATATAAGAATTTCAAACTAATATGTGCATGTATGTAAGTGTGAAAATATATAAATATTTTTCTCCTCTCGAAAATTGTTTGCCCTTCCTGGAAAATATTTTGACATCCCTGATGGCTAGTTATTTACTAGCCTGCGTGGAATATAGCATTATGACATGGATCAGAATGGTGGGTGTTAAACAGAAGACACAAACGAACATAGTACGTTTATGTATTTCTCCTAACATATATAAATTTTTCAAAGTAGTTACTCTACTCATGGCGACATACAACAGTTGTCTTGTCACTTTCTTTAGCCTTCGGAAATCTAAACAAACTGCTTCATAAGTTTGTCCCTGAGTCTTATGTATTGTAAGAGTTTCTGCGGGAACAACAGGAAATTGTTTCCTCCTTATTTGATGGCAACTAGGTACAATTCGTATTTTGACTGTATTTGGCAGTGTTTTTACCAAAAGAATGGTGGTATATTTGGTTGCGTTCTGAGTGGAGGCCTACATATTAAAATTAATTTTTAGAATTAATTAGAACATAGAAGTCACGTATCTCCATACTGATTTTTGTTTTTATCTTATGTAGTGGTTATTCCGTCAGATACCGTAACTGTGCGGAATAATATCATATCGAAAAGAGAAGCATTTTACTGCCTTAACTAAAGGACTATAACGTTAAGCTGAAAATTACCTTTGTGTAGTTTTCTCGTTCGTCTCTAAAGAAGGTGAATTGCTTTATTTATTTTATTTATATTTTTGTCGCAAACGATCTGGAATGGAAAATAACATTACAACACCTGGCAGCCAAGTGTAAGTTTGATAAAATTTGATACTTGTTATCGTTTGTTTAATAAATTATTTTTTAAAGCTTGTACATGGGAGTGTTGTGTAGAGACTGAGCAGCTCTACCGGTTCATTCTCGCGCGTGTGTTAGGGGGGCACAGGCATTCATGCGAAAAGATGGTAAAATTTCTTCTCTTAATGTCTTGTGTTGCCATTATTGTTATTATACAAGAATGTAAAATCGCCGGAGTCATCCAGTACAACTTTTGTCTCCCCCCTTTATTCCTTTATTTCCCTTTATTAGTACCCCTTTTTAAACAGAGTGTCTGCGTGGTGCACTAGTACTACCTATAGCCATGAAGCATGTTTCGCTTATCTGAAGAAGTAATTATTTTAAATTGATATTAGTATAACTGTTACTTTATAGTATTACTATAAAGACTAACAACCAGCTAAATTCTAATTAAAATTGCTACACTAGGTTCTATGTTTCATTCATTTTGTCCCCCCCTCCAATTTAATTTGCACGTTCTAAGAGTTGATTAGCTTCATCGTTAATGTAATGATATAGCGTGAAATCGTCTTTTATGCAAAATGCTTATTTTTTTGCAACTGTCTTAAAGTTGAGAGCCTTGTCGGTGTTGTTCTTCGTACTCATCTAAGGGCATTAACTATATCCCATCGGACTTTGTATCTTGTTCGAAGTCTCGGTACATCCCGATAGGTGTTGCCATACGTTTCTGCAGGTTTTAGCACCTGCTTGAATAACAGCTGTTTGTTGTATACTGGTAGCGTAGACTGTACGATCTAACGTCTAATACATTTTTCTGTATATTAGTCCGAGTTGTCCGCAGTAATCTTAACGTTCCCCCTCGAAAATGTGATTGACTGTAGACTTTGAAGAAACAGAATGGGAAAAAAGAAGAGTATGTAGTTTGTCTACAGGGACAAGTATGCCTTGAAATAGAGGCCGTTGTATCTTATAAACAAGACTAATTCTTTGATCTGGCAATTAGTGAAATGGTTCAATTGTTAAAGAATGGGGCATGTGTTGTAATATAATACTTATATCGAATTGTAGGATCGTCTTTTGCAGCATGTACATTGCGTATAGGCGTTCAATAAAATCTTAGTTGATTCCAGCGCGCGCGGTTTCAACTGAGAATTTATCTTGAAGATCGAGAATCCGTCTGCTCTGAGAATCATGATTAACCACTGTAGCTACAAGGAAGTAGAAAATTGAGTGTTAGAATTCACGATGCGTTTAGGGTTATGTCTTTCGGCGTGTCGTTATAATGTGGAAATATTGTAGCATTATATTATTTATGATTTTACCTAAAACTGAATAGCTGTCAACTTGGAGATAATTTTTTCTTTGTAAGTAACAGGAAAGCAGATGGTATCCATGAGCACAGAGAGAACGAAAGTGAAATTGAATTATCTATAGTGAGAAGGGGAGACAGTGAGAGTGACGGACTGTTCAGGAGTTTAAGGTTACGGCCATGTGGTTTCCATGGTAAGTAACAGAACTAACAATAATAGTGGAAAGAATCAATTATTGAAATATTTCATCGTTATAATGTCGGAGTGCAGTAATTACAAAAGTTTCTCGCTTACAAAATAATCCTTTTTAAAAACGTACGGGCTTTTTTGTAATGTAAGTTGTTTCAATAAAAGCGTAAACGACTTTGTTCGGCAGTTATTTCTTTTTATTGCCTTTCGCTTACAACGAAACTATAATTCCATGAAACCATTTAGAAGCTAGTTCATACGTTGATTTGTAGTTAAACATACGGACAATTACCGCCAATTAACTGCTGGTTTCGATTTTAAAGTATACCTGTAAATCTGTTTTTATAACGCGTTGGACAGTTGTTATTGCAGAAATAAACGTAAAACGAATTTCCAGTATACGGTTAAACGTATTACAACCTTCAGTTCCGATATATCGCCGATAAAAGATAACATTAAACGCGCTTGGAGCACCCGAAATAGATTTTCGAGCCGAGCAGCGGGAATGCCTTGAAAAATGATTTAATGGAAAAGCCATCGTATAAGAGAAACTATAGGATTTACGCATTCGATTGACATAATTCACCGCGAGGAATTATTTATGACATCAGAAATAAACAGTTCATTTCCCTCATTCACCGCGTGAATCGTGTCACTTTTGTTGTGAAAGCCAGACAAAATAATTTTGTCAAAGTAGTGTGATATCCCAAATTCTCAGTCACAGACAGAACTTCCTGTTGTGCCTTCTTTATTAACACATCATTCGTTTTTCAGTAGTATGATTATTACACTTGATTACAGTAGTGTGTAATAAACGTACATTTTACGTTCCTGAGCTGTGTACATAAACGCCAGCTGTTATGTATGAGAACATGAAGTCCGATCTATTCATACGTTATACACGTACCCTAATAGTACTATAACCTAGATGGTTCCGTAACTGGCAAAGAAAGTTCGCTGTGAAGATATACACGTTTCTGTTTCGCTGTAGGTAATCTCCAGCCAAATAATTGATGAAAAATGTAATGTGTTATATAACACGAAGTGTGTGTGTGTGTGTGTGTGTGTGTGTGTTTTACTTGCTGATGTGTACTCGTTAATTATATGTCGCGGTTACTAGAGAAGATTGTCATTATTTTCATCAAAGGATCACGGTCGGTAGTTTTTAAATAGTTATACCGTCATTTGTGTAAGTTTATAAAAGGCCACGCCGCCCGGCTGGGCGTAGGAGATTCTATCTTATAATTAATGTACAGCCCGTGGCGGGTGGGGTGGGGCTGAAGGTATTTAATTGTCGTTTTTCCACCAAGCCTCGATCCGTCGTCTCCTTTCTTTGCTGTGCTTTAAATGTACGTAGTCATGAAGTGTGTACAACACGAGAAAGCAGACGAAGCAGAGAGAAAACATCTTATTCACAGCAGCCGTCTCTCTCTCTCTCTTTGTTGGAGGATTTTTGTTTTATAAGTTTAAAATAAGAAGAACTTTTCTTCCTGATTTCTTATGAGATTAAAGCGTGTCTGCAGTCTTAATTTGATTTTGTTTTTAGTTAAAGCAGCATCAAGAACGTTTGCAACTCTACTGTTTTGTGTGCACGTCTGTTTTTACCGTCCTTTGTTGTTTAAACTGAAATTTCTAATACACTAATTAACTCTAATTTGAAACACTAATTAACTAATTATTTTAATTTATTTTGCCGCAGTTTTGTTGCGCGAAATAAACAACAATTGTGCATATCGTATCTTGTATTAGACTAGGGATAGCTTCAGGGTTGGAAAAAGTTGAGCATTATACGCACTCTAATCAGACTGAAAACATGATTATTCCTTGCCCCAGCTATTCAATTTGTAAATATCTTGTGCTGAACAATATGTATGCCAATTGTTGCGTCTTGATTGAAACAGATGAATACGAACAATTCACGGTCAGAATGTTCTGATGTCTATCAAATGCTCTGCTACGATGTGTATAATTGATAGATGTCAAATATCTCTCAGTAATAGAGTCCAAAATTTTAGGTTTGTCACATTCGTTTGTCCTTTGTCGAATAACGAATTCAGTAAATACTAAGATCTTGTCTCGTTGGCGGCAGAATCGTTCGTGCTAAATAGAGGGTGTAGTACCGTTAGTCCGCGGGTTGCCACGAATTATTTCAACTGTCGTTGATGCAAAGACATGCTGACCTGCGCTATTTATGAGGTAGGCATGTACAGAAGGTCAGCGTATTTTTACCCGTAGTTGGTTGAGTAATATTGTTGTTGGCTGTGGTAGACATACATAAATACGTTCTCCACAACATCAGTTTGACCATTTTAAACATGTGTCGTATCGTATCAAGATAAATATAACTGTAAATGTCGACGGGCAGACTTTTGTCGGTGAACACGATGTTATTCTGCGATCATAATTTTATTTATCTGTTCCTTGCCGAAGAAGATGTGATTATGTACGACTATAATTGGAGAACGGAGGCTTTAGTAGTGGAACAAAAGTCACACCAGAGTCGGTAAAACAATCACAAATTTTGTTAATCACTTTATCCAGCTGACACTGAATTCACAAATACAATAATAATCCAGTATCTACTAATCAAAACTGGTAATAACAATGAACTGATCGTTGAAGTCATTAAAGCGCCTTACTAACAAATAATCAGTAAGTATCACGACGCACAGACGCAGCACTCGTAATTGCTGCAACCGTTATGACGCTGCTGCCACTCAACTTTGAACTGTGTCAATTTGTGTTCTGTATTTGTGGTACTGCGTCGTGACAGATAATCTGCCAAGAGTACGTTCCGCCATTGAAAGTTTCCATTAGAACCTACCTTTTTCGGACTTGGCCCTTGATATTTGTACTTACGTTATGTAAATTAACTACCTCACAGTTTACTCATCTACAATACAGGAAGTGGGGAATGGTGTTTTTATACGATTAAAGAGTTCATATCGGATTACTGTTGAATTGTTGAAATAGACGAAAAGAGGATTGAGCAGCTATGTTTCTCTTCTTACCAAAACAAAGAAAATGCAAAAAAGTAATAAAAGTCGGTTTACTTCTTGAACTGTACTGCAGACGATTAGTTTTTCTTTCTGCATAGACGAACTAAGATGTCATTGTTGAAAACCATGGTTTTTTGTGTTTTGGAGAGTGGTGATTTTGAACCACCGTTATTTCGAACACGATTGTTTGATGCTTTGGCGGTTTGTAAAGGGTAGTAGGCTACTTATGATAAGAAATTGGCAATGGTGGACGAAATGTGTAATTTCCTGTTTGCAATATTTTATGAGAGCAGTTAAATATATCGAATAATATATTCGAAAAAGATACGGAAACATTTTGTTTTCCGTAATTTGTGTTTGATTTACAGCAAATGGAAATTATTGTAATCACTGGATATTGAATCGACCGTTTCGTGCAACCACATTCTCAAATCCCAAACTTGAGTACTGTGTTTTGTCTCTGCGTGTTTCAGTCAGCCGCCTAATTGAATCAGTCTTTGAAGTCTCAAACTGGTTGTAATAAGCGACATGTATAACTGTGTATATAGATAGTATCGTTGAACGAGAGAAGCTATGTTCTCAGTTTTAAGTCGTCCTTTGGTATTTGCCTGTTTGTCTGTCTGTTTGGAGTGTATCGCACTGTAAGTTTTGAACCCATCAACGAATTTCCGTAAAACGTGGCATGGATGTCCATACTTTTACCCTACGAACTCTGTTGTTTCCGACGCTGATCCCTCAAAAATATTGGGCAGGAGGCAAAAATGTGAGGTGCAAATTTGAGAAAATCGCAAAATTCTATGTGGGGTATCAAATAAAACACACCTCTATCCACAATATTTTAATAATAATCTATTTTTCAAATTTCAAAATTTTGGGACGGCGGGGTCCAAAATTCCAGTTTGATAAAATCGCAAGAATCCATGTAGTGTATCAAATTAAAGAGATTTTTAACCAAAATCTGAATATCGTGTTAGTTTTGGTATTTAAAAATTGTATGACACCATGGCTCAGAAAAGTGATACAATTTTTTTTAATAGTAAAAAACCAGCCAGGAGTCACACTAAGGGGATTTTAACACAAATCAAAGTGTAGTGTTAGTATCAAACTTTTTAACTTTAGTGGCACTACAGGGAAAAAAAAACTCATAAAATAAAATTGTAGAAGTCTGTGTGAAGGGAGGAGCAAGTTATCAGAAATTTTATTCAAACACAAACTCGGTATCTTTAATAATTTGACAGAATTGATATGTATGAACCTCCGTGTAAATTTTCAATCGCCTTGAAAAAGTTTCCAAGATATGTTTGCACATAAACTTTATATATTGTTATCAGTTATGTTTATTTGCCAAAAGTATTGTGACGATTTCATTAATAAAAATATGTTAATTAATTAAATTGTTAATGTATAAGCTGAGAAATTTTAAATTTTAATAAAATCTCACATTTTAAACTAAATCTTATTGCTATCATTAAATAATAATAATATTTAATAAAATGTCTAATAATAAAATAAAAGGGAATACAATTGTACAGAAAGGGTAAAGCTTGTTAATTAATCCTGCATATACAGGCACTGACCAGAATTAACTTGTTTTCTGACCCCTAAACAAACTAAATATAATTGTAAATTTTGTTATTATTTAAATAATTAAATAAGACCACTGTAATGTACTTTGATAACGTCTGTAACTAAGAATATCTCTATTTAATTATTTAATCAAGCTTTAGTCCTTTAATTAAATTAGAAACATGGAACTACTTTTATGTTGACTAGTAATTGTCGCGAGATTACTACTCTCCCCCTAACTATTTTGCCCACTTGCAATGGAGCGCTCACGCCGTAAGCTGCGTACAGCGTTGTTTCGCGACGCGTGTATAATTATGTGAATGGTTGGTTCAATGAATATTTAAATATCTAAATTTGTGCGGCGATGACATCTCTCTCTCAATGAATAAATAACAAACTATGTAATTCATACATTACTACAAACATGAAGGTGATATTCAACTAATCTATAATCATGTGAAGTGTATTACTGTGAAACAAACTTTCTATTTATTTATTATAACTACAAGAATTACAACAGTCGTCTAAGATGAGAGTATCCTACAAGAATTACTACAGTCGCCTAAGATGAGAGTACTTCAGCCCGAATGATATAACAGACTTCAGGAACTTCACCGTCACCGGATACTAAGGCAACGACAGACCTTCAGGAAACACACCAAGGACCGAAGAACCAATTCTGCAGCAAATACTGAAAACCAGGTGACATGGAGGCTTGTCTTCCATGGTTATGAGTTACTAAAATTATTACCCACAAAAGACAATTTAACTCACCACTTTTAAGACTTTAAAAGACAGACATTATATGTAACATGTAGTCTGTAATCTAATAACACTGGTTATAGCAAAAGAGTAAATGTTTAAACTAAAAGTTTTCTTGTTTTGAAAGATTAATAAAGTCCATTCTTCAAATGGCTCATTTTTCAATATTGTATATGGCAAGGTGACCATTATTAACTTAATATATATTCAATCCCGGATCCGTGGAATAAATTGAATAGATGTACATCATATTTTGAGGGCCCTTATGAAAGAGTAATATAAATAATTATACTGTAAACTATATATGTTGAGAACTTTAAATAGAGAACCTTATCTCATAATGTAATAAAGAGATGTCATCTGAGTACCGAGTAAACTGAGTGCATAAATCAACAGTCTCCCCTTCCCAATATCCTGATATAAGAATTGTTTTATTTGTTGTACAACTCCGCAACTTGTTCCAAATCTAAGGATACACCAGCCACATGTGCATTATGTGATGGTCCTCATACAGCTAATTATAAGGGCTGTGAAGTTTATCAAAACCTGCAGGCCAGAAAAAGCCCCGTACGAAACTCCACACCTAGGAGAACCCCTTCAATGTTTAGGACTATGAACACGGAACAGAACATGAATACCCGTAACGTCTCTTCTCCTACTTACGCTCAAATTGCAGGACTACCGCAACACTCAGAATCATCGCCCCCTTATGACAGCAATCTCAGACAGCAAATGAGGACATCACTCTTTCACACTTCCTGACAAAATTCGAGACTATGTTCAGTCAACTCATGCAGCAAAATAGCGTCATGCTTAATCTCCTTACAACACTTGTCAATAAACTTTCTAATTAATAATGAATAACAATTACAGGATTGGATTATGGAACGCCAATGGACTCTCTCAACGCACCCTAGAACTCAAAGCTTTTCTTCTTGAAAACAGATTAGACGTAATGCTTATATCTGAGACACACTTCACAGACAGAAGCCATATTAGGATTCCAGGCTTTACTGTTTATGATACCCAACATCCGGACGGGACAGCTCGTGGCGGAACCGCTCTGTTAATCCGAAACAATATAAAACATTATCTCTTCTCTAACGTCAAAACTGCTCACCTACAGGCGACCAACGTTTTAATTGAAGATCAAAGAGGCCCTCTAATTGTTTCTGCAGTCTACTGTCCCCCAAAACACAGAATCAATGAAACTGACTTCAGCTCTTTTCTTGGAACTCTTGGTGCACGTTTTTTGGTGGGAGGTGACTTTAACGCAAAACACCCGCAATGGGGTTCGAGATTAGCTAATCCAAGAGGTAGAATTTTATATAACGTCATTAGACAAGAATCCCTGTCCTTTCTGTCCACTGGTCAACCAACCTATTGGCCTTCTGACACAAATAAAATACCTGACCTAATTGATTTCTTCTTAATACGAGGCTTGTCTCATAAATACTACAAAGTTGAATCTTGCCTTGATTTGTCCTGTGACCACACTCCAATTATTGCCACTATTAGCAATACTATAATTGAGTCTGAAAGTCTACCAACACTCACAAATCGTCTTACTGACTGGGATTACTTTAGAGAGCTTGTAAATTATAATATCTCGCTAGAACTTCCACTCCACACGCCTGCTGAATTGGATGCGGCTGTAAATTCTCTCACCAGTACTTTTCAAAAATCAGCCTGGGAAGCTACACCTTGCAATACAGCGAAGAATAAGCACTTGAACCTTCCTCTGGTTGTCCGGAAGAAATTAGCTGAGAAGCGTAAATTGCGACGAATTTGGCAGCATACTCATCATCCGGATGATAAAAGAAAGTGGAATTCCGCGGCCAGACAACTTAAACGATTGTTGGAAAATCTAAAGAATGAAGGGATTCAGGATTATCTAGAAAATCTGTCACCAAATGAAAGTACTGATTATTCTCTGTGGAAGGCTACTAAACGATTAAAAAGGCCACTATTACAAATACCACCAATACATAAACCAGATGGTAGCTGGGCGCGCAGCAATACAGAGAAATCCCAGGTTTTTGCCGAACATTTGGTCAACGTTTTTCAACCTGAAGCCAGCAAGAACGTCTCTTTCGATGAAGAGGTACAAAGATACTTACACTCCCCGCTCCAAATGACTCTACCTATTAAGCCTTTTAAAGTTAAGGAAATCAAGGAAATAATCCTGTATAATTTGAAAAGTAAAAAGACTCCCGGCATTGATTTGCTATCGGGGAAAGTTCTAAAGGAGCTGCCTCACAAAGGCGTTGTACTAATAACATACATTTTCAATGCCATACTCAGACTCGAATACTTTCCTCTTCTCTGGAAATCGGCTCAAGTTATCATGGTCTTAAAACCTGGTAAAAACCCTCAAGAGCCCTCTTCTTATCGACCCATAAGCCTTCTACCGATACTTGGTAAGATCTTTGAAAAGCTGTTTGTAAAACGACTTATGCCAACAA
The DNA here is from genome assembly GCA_034769895.1 of Magicicada septendecula. Lineage (NCBI taxonomy): Eukaryota > Metazoa > Arthropoda > Insecta > Hemiptera > Cicadidae > Magicicada > Magicicada septendecula. The sequence goes on along the minus strand of CM068372.1, from coordinate 236,115,048 downwards.
TTGTAGAAAACAACCTAATTCCGGATCACCAATTTGGTTTTCGAGAAAAGCACTCTACGGTAGATCAAATACACAGACTAACAAATGTTATCAATAAATCGCTAGAATCGAAGATGTTCTGCTCGGGTGTGTTTCTCGACGTTTCCCAGGCATTTGACAAAGTCTGGCATCTTGGACTCTTATATAAAATAAAGAAAAATCTGCCACATAATTGTTACCGTATCTTACATTCCTACTTAGTCGGCAGAGTGTTTCAAGTCAAGTACTCCGATGCTACTTCTCCTCTATTACCAGTGGGGTCGGGTGTTCCGCAGGGTAGTGTCCTGGGTCCTCTGCTCTACCTCCTGTTCACCTCGGACTTACCGTCAGCAAGTGAAACCACTGTTGCTACCTACGCCGATGACACAGCGATCCTAGCGACACACTCCGACCCCTCAATAGCATCTCTTATACTACAAGAATCATTAAACAGCGTTCAGTTATGGCTTGATAATTGGCGCATAAAAATCAATTCATCGAAGTCAGTCCACGTTACCTTCACCACACGTAAGGCAAACTGCCCTCCAGTCACAATTAACGGTCAACCAGTACCGCAAGCTGAAAGTGCTAAGTACCTTGGGATGCATCTGGACAGGAGACTAACATGGAAAAAACATATAACATCTAAGAAGCTTCAACTTAATCACAAGGTCAGAAACATCTATTGGCTTATAGGCAGACAATCACGGTTAAGTCTCGTCAACAAACTCTTGATCTATAAAGCCGTGCTTAAACAGGTATGGACTTATGGTATTCAACTTTGGGGTACTGCAAGTACAAGTAATATTGAGATTATCCAGCGCTTTCAGTCCAAAACACTTAGATCAATAGTCGACGCTCCTTGGTTTGTCTCAAATAACTCTATACACCGCGACCTCAAAGTTTCAACCGTGAAAGAAGAAATCATGCGCCTCTGCAGGACTCACATCTCCAAACTAGAACAGCATCCCAACCACCTGGCAATTAACTTGTTAGACAACAGTAAAGATATTTATAGACTAAAAAGACACAAACTATTAGACTTACCATTCAGGTTTAACTCATAATGTATTCTCTGTATTTTCTGTATTGTACTGTCTGTGATATCTGTTCTGTATGTTTTTGTATTCGTGTCATTCATACGTGTTAATGTCAACCTGTATATGTGCCTTATGGGCCCAGTGTTTAATGTTTGAACTTATTGTATCATGCCAGCAGGAAGTGATAGTGACTTTTGTTCATTTGTTTACATGTTTTTATCATTTAGTTTTGTATTTTGTTACTTCTTTAATCTATTATCAAAACAAGAGCTGTCAATGGTCAGCTCGTGTGTTGTCAGCCAATTTGTTAAATGTTCGCTCAGTCGAACAGCTTACAGATCTCAAAAAAAAAAAAAAAAAAAAAAAAAAAAAAAAAAAAAAGCTCGTCACAACGAAAGGCAGCCTGTATAATTGGCATAACCAATTAACGCGGGTTCCCTACGTTATAACACAAGTTAAGATGTTATAAATTGCGCCACTCTGCTATTGCTAATTAATTTGCTAATTTGCTTAAGAGAAAAGAAAGAAGTAATTGTGTCCCGATATCCCACACACACAAGCTGTTGATCTATTCACTCATGTATTTTAATATGTGTCAGAATTTTAAATAAGATAAAAATAATAATTATTATTATAGTAATATAGTATAGGTAACTTTATTTGTAAATATAATATGTGTAAAGTAATATTAACATATTGTCCCATGTAAACAAAACCATGTAGGTGCTTGTCTAAAAGTTTCATTCTTCAACGTGTCAATTTGACGACAAACTCGGACATGTAAATTTCCTGTTGCCGATTGTTTAAAACTGTCATAGTTGCTCTCCCTCAAGTTAAGTTAGACAATACGCCACCCTCTTTGTTTGGTCTATTGTTAATAGAAGCGTGTCTGTTCCTGTGTTTAGTAACCGAAGATTCCCCCTTTTGTAGTACGCATATTCAAGCCTGTGTGAAATTTCTCTCTCTCTCAATGTAAAATGATAAAGGTTGTCATAACATTTTAAGTGTTTATTTGTAAAAAAAAAAGTGTAAGAATACGATTGATTTATATTTTTATATTTTTGGTGTAAAAAAAAAAAAAGGAAGCGTTGTATAGCATTTAATGCAAATAGTAGAATAATTAGTTATAGCCACTCACGCTACGAAAATGGCTGAATTTAATCCTGATCTATTATTAAAAGATGAGCTATGCTACGAAGCACTTTTACGAGGTCTAAAACACGTGAATGTAACCGTGTCGGAATTACGAAAATCATTACGCCAAACCGGATCAGATATACCCTCGCAGTTAGATAGATTGCGTGAACTCGATTATGACGGCGAACGAGAAACCTGTTATGCGAAATATAGGGAACTGATGGTATTATCTCAGAACCTTCAGGACAACAAATCACCTACTGAAATTTTGCGCGTTACGCAACGTATAGAACATTTAACCCGCCGGTTGAATAATTTATTAAGCTGGCCCGACGTCACCGTAATCCCCGCCGGTGTGCAGATTTTTGCGGATGAGGCATTAAGCCAATTACCCATAATTATCAACGACTTACGACGAAAGTCTGACTCATCGAGAATGGAGGAAATTGAGCACTACTTACAAAAATTATATATTTCCCCAGTTCAATCCCCTACTTTAGAACACCCTCTCTCCACCTCGAACCACGAATCACCCACCGTATCGAAGATACAACAGACTCATGAACAAATACCTAGTAGAGAATTAAATACCCTAACTATGTCAGAACCCCCACCGCCTAATGTTCAGCATACTAGCACTAGTAAATATGCTATTACAAATCCTAATGCAACCACCAATCCTTCGAAAAGTATACCAAACGTATATTTTAATGTAGACCTCTACGGAAAGATTTCCCACCCAGTAGAGAAAATAATTAATGAAATTCCTTACACCGATGGCTTAAGTATCACGATCCTATTGACTTTTATCAGATACCTACTGCAAATAAAAGATCTACAACAATTGAGCGATTGGCAAATACTGCAGGTTATCCTACCCAAATGTAAACCACCTTTACGAGATCGTGTGCTAGAATCATTAAACTCGACTCTTCCAGTAGAAGAACTTCATACTACTATAATCAAATATTTTATCCCCACGGGAATTTATGAGGAGATCAAAAGAAATACCGTACTTCGAGTACAAGGAGCCCATGAAAGACTGGCCCACTATATTGCTGACATCAGAGAATCTTCACGTCTACTGCAAGTCGACTGGACTGAAAAACAATTGGTCGATACTATCCTGGTAGGCTTGTCTCCTGAAGAACGCTCCCGTTTAGCACTAATAAGTAGACCCCTCACTTTTCCTGACCTTGAACAATGTAGTGTTCACTCGTCAAATGTGTGGTACGCAGATCAGCACAGACATGCACCGGTATCCACAACACCACATAGAAAGGAAACGCAAGCCCTAGTCTCAGATGCAAGAAGTCTACGAGAACGACGACCATTTCGGCGACCAACCTATGTTCATGGCCATGGTAAGTCCAAGGAGCCTCCACCTCGACACGAAACCAGTGAGACCCCGCGTAAAGAATATATATGCTATAACTGCGGAAAACCTGGACACCTCAGTAGAAACTGTAAACGGAAACAGTACAATCAGAAAACTCATTATCCAAAAAACATGTAAGGCAGGGAGATCCGAAACCCTGTGTCTTCCGCAGCATCGTGAAAACAGGTAAACCCCTGAGAGACCACCAATTAAAACAAAATACTAATACAAATAACAAAAGAAAATTAGACCCCTATGTTAGAAAATTTATCGATAAATGTAACTCTATTAGTAAATGTGATTTCAATAAGTGTGAATTACCGTATATACAAGTTGACCTTGGTGTTACATCCACCCTCCGATTAATTGATTCCGGATCAACGCGGAGTTTAATTAGTCAAGAGCTAGCCAATAAATTATTTAAACACAATTTAGTTAAACGCAGTCAATCAGTAAATATTAGATGCGCTACAGCTAATAAGCAAAACTTAATGATAAAACTTATCATCACGTTTAAAGTAAAAATTAAAAATCTAACGTGGTATTTTCCAATGTTGGTATGCGACGAATTAGGACCCGAGTTAATATTGGGAGCTGATTTTATCAGTAAAACAGGAATAATTCTAGACATTCACGATAAGATGTTTTACTTTGGATTCGATCGTTCACGGAAATATAACTTGCATGATAATGCAAATAAAAGAGAAAGTACTAGCACCACTTCTACAAATATAAAGCATCACGAATCTGAATTAGGTCATCTGGAAAGTAAAGATAGACGGAACATACAGACTTTAATAAAACAATTCTCCAACGTCCTCACCCCAAAGTTAGGACTGACGGACCTGATAGAGTACAAAATAAATTTGAGCGACAATAAAGTAATACGTTTAGCCCCATACAAATTATCACCTCCAAAAATGGAAGTAATGAGGAACCAAATTAATAAGTTGTTATAACAAGGAGTCATCGAACCCTCTACGTCATCTTATTCTTCACCCGCGTTTTTAGTACCCAAAAGTAACGACAAACATAGATTAGTTGTGGACTACAGGCAACTAAATAAACGGATAGAATATGAATCTATACCACTTCCCGACATCCACAGTGCTTTTCATTATTTTACGAAAGCAAAAATTTTTACCATTATGGATTTAAATCAGGCATTTCACCAGATACCCCTCTCACAAGAATCAAAACGTCTTACCGCATTTGCCGTCCCTTTCAACCTGTACCAATTTACGAGGGTACCCTTTGGTATATCCCAAGGTAGTTCTGTATGTAGCAGATTATTAGAAAAATTATTTCATGACATAAAATTTAAATATGTGTATCACTACTTAGATGACATTGTTATCTACAGCGAGTCAATTGAGCAACATCTTAATCATCTACGTGAAGTACTAACCCGATTGGAGAAAGCTGGATTAACCGTAAACCCCAGTAAAGTAAATTTTGCTGTGACACAATTCTCATTTTTAGGTCACATCGTAAAAGCCAACGGAAAGGTAAGCATAGACCCAGAGCGAACCCGTGCCATCAGAGAATTTTTACCACCGCGGGATGCGAAAGGAATAGCCCGATTTTTAGGAATGATAAATTATTTCCATAAGTATATCCCACATCTAGCCGAAATTGCAGCACCGCTAAATACCTTAAGAAAGAAGGGAATTAAATTTGAATGGAATGAGCAACACCAAACCGCATTCGAGAAATTAAAAGAAAGCATAATATCACCCCCCGTACTACAATTAGCCGATTTTACAAAACCATTTGTAGTGCAGACAGACAGTTCTAGTGTCGCCCTAGGTGCAGTAATATATCAGGAAGTAGATAACTCAAGGTTACCTATTATTTACGCTTCTCGCACCCTGACAGATCAAGAAAAGAAATGCTCCGCATACGAATTAGAATGTTTAGCTATAGTTTTCGCTTTTGAGATGTTCAAACCATTTTTAGAACATAAAGAGTTTTTGTTAGAAACAGATAATCAAGCGTTATCTTGGCTACTAAATCACCCAAAACAGTTAGGTCGTATCGGAAGATGGGTATTAAGATTAAATTGTTTTAAATTCAAAGTACAACATATTAGAGGCACCCAAAACGTAGTTGCCGATACACTGTCACGTATGTTCCAGCCTAGTAGTAATACTTACGATAACAAGAGTAGAGAAACGCCGATTATTAATACTTTAATTACCGAATTTCCTCTTGCATTCACGGATTTAGCCCAGTATCAACAACAAGACCCACGTTTGAGTCCAATTATTGAACAACTTGAAAAAGGAAATAAGTCAGAGAAATACATATTAAGTAGGAGAGTATTATGTTGTAGAATAGCGAACAGAAAATATTTACGAATAATCGCCCCTGATATTATTAAACCTATGCTGATGGAATATTATCACTCTTCCACCATTGGAGCTCATATGGGAATAAATAAAACCATACATCGAATTCGTAAAGAATATCACTGGGAAAATATGAACAGTGAGATCGCCAATTTTGTGAAAAGGTGTAAGTTGTGTGCACTCAGCAAACCAACGAGAAACAGTCAAATAAGTCAATCTCAGAGATTCCTGCTACCCCGTTCTCCAAAATTTATTTAGACTTTTCAGGACCCTACCCGCGTTCTAAATCAGGAAATACAATGTTACTAATTTGTGTAGACTCTTTTAGCAAATTCGTCTGGATGTACCCCATGCGGCGAGCCTTAGCTACAACCACAGTAAGTATTTTACAGCATAGATTATTTAAAGAATTCGGTATTCCTGTCCATCTAGTGTCGGATAACGGACCACAGTTTAAGTCCAAGGAATTCAGGAACATGTGTTTCAAACTAGGAATAGACCACATTACCACTACAGAGTATCGTCCGCAAGGTAATATAGCTGAGAGGTATTTGCGAAACCTAAAATCTGCTTTAATAGCCTACCATGCTAACGATCATACTTCTTGGGACCAGAACCTATCCTGGATACAGTTCGCCTTTAATTCAGCATATCATGAAGGATATAAGTCTACCCCATTCGAATTATTGTTCAAGTATAAACCTAACCACCCATTATCCGCTAAGTGGAAAATACATGAATTGTTACCCCTTGAAATTAGGGATAAAAATATTAGGAAAATATGGAATGAAGCGCGCGCTAATTTACGAACAAACTTAGCGAAATCAAGGAAATATCACGAGCGAAATAATAATAATAATGAAGTAAAGTACCAAATTGGTGACGTAGTTATGTGTAAAACACACCCTACGAGTAGTGCAATCGATAAGACCACTTCCAAGCTATCATACCGATGGTGCGGTCCTTATCAAATTCACAAATATTTAACTCCAGTAACCGTAGCCCTGTACGAACCCTCTACTCAAAAATATGTACGAAGGACACATATTTCGCAGATAAAACGTTATCACGAAGAAGGAAATGGTAGAGTACAAGTTAAATAAATGTAAAAAAAAAAGGTATATGTCTGGTACTCAAATGCAAAAGAGTACTTGAGTAACATTTAGCTAGCTAATCGTATAAATAGGTACGAGGCCTGATCAACCTTGAATCCTATTCATCGAAAGTCGAGCAAAGTAAGAATTCAGCTGACATCAAATATGAGGAATAATTAAGTAATCAATTACTTAATGAGAAATTCTATAACTAGAATAACTCGCATCTAAAGAAAAAACCGGTAGTAGTCATAAGTAGTAGAGTTAAGAAAATTTAGAATGTTTACAATATGTTTTATAATGTGTGAATTGTATGTAGTATTAGAATTAGTCTGTAAAGTATGATATGTAGATAGTAAGAATAAGCAAGTCGAGACTGACTTGTGCAACTCGTAATTACATACAGAGAAAAACGGGTGAGAGAAATTTCACACGGAAATCCCCAAACATACTCCCGGTACATTCCTGAACAAATAAGCCGGAGGCTGTGTCTTAAGCGGCGGAGTATGTGACGATTTCATTAATAAAAATATGTTAATTAATTAAATTGTTAATGTATAAGCTGAGAAATTTTAAATTTTAATAAAATCTCACATTTTAAACTAAATCTTATTGCTATCATTAAATAATAATAGTATTATAATAAAATAAGAAAGGGTAAAGCTTGTTAATTAATCCTGCATATACAGGCACTGACCAGAATTAACTTGTTTTCTGACCCCTAAACAAACTAAATATAATTGTAAATTTTGTTATTATTTAAATAATTAAATAAGACCACTGTAATGTACTTTGATAACGTCTGTAACTAAGAATATCTCTATTTCATTATTTAATCAAGCTTTAGTCCTTTAATTAAATTAGAAACATGGAACTACTTTTATGTTGACTAGTAATTGTCGCGAGATTACTACTCTCCCCCTAACTATTTTGCCCACTTGCAATGGAGCGCTCACGCCGTAAGCTGCGTACAGCGTTGTTTCGCGACGCGTGTATAATTATGTGAATGGTTGGTTCAATGAATATTTAAATAACTAAATTTGTGCGGCGATGACATCTCTCTCTCAATGAATAAATAACAAACTATGTAATTCATACATTACTACAAACATGAAGGTGATATTCAACTAACCTATAATCATGTGAAGTGTATTACTGTGAAACAAACTTTCTATTTATTTATTATAACTACAAGAATTACAACAGTCGTCTAAGATGAGAGTATCCTACAAGAATTACTACAGTCGCCTAAGATGAGAGTACTTCAGCCCGAATGATATAACAGACTTCAGGAACTTCACCGTCACCGGATACTAAGGCAACGACAGACCTTCAGGAAACACACCAAGGACCGAAGAACTAATTCTGCAGCAAATACTGAAAACCAGGTGACATGGAGGCTTGTCTTCCATGGTTATGAGTTACTAAAATTATTACCCACAAAAGACAATTTAACTCACCACTTTTAAGACTTTAAAAGACAGACATTATATGTAACATGTAGTCTGTAATCTAATAACACTGGTTATAGCAAAAGAGTAAATGTTTAAACTAAAAGTTTTCTTGTTTTGAAAGATTAATAAAGTCCATTCTTCAAATGGCTCATTTTTCAATATTGTATATGGCAAGGTGACCATTATTAACTTAATATATATTCAATCCCGGATCCGTGGAATAAATTGAATAGATGTACATCATATTTTGAGGGCCCTTATGAAAGAGTAATATAAATAATTATACTGTAAACTATATATGTTGAGAACTTTAAATAGAGAACCTTATCTCATAATGTAATAAAGAGATGTCATCTGAGTACCGAGTAAACTGAGTGCATAAATCAACAGACTCCCCTTCCCAATATCCTGATATAAGAATTGTTTTATTTGTTGTGATTAATTTTCAGCTCGTCACAACGAAAGGCAGCCTGTATAATTGGCATAACCAATTAACGCGGGTTCCCTACGTTATAACACAAGTTAAGATGTTTTAGTATTAGGTATAGTCCTCTAGATTTCTATGGAAATATGTATAAACTTAAAATCTAGGATTAAATATTTTGTCATTTTGGCATTGTGATTGTAAATTTAACTAACAAGCCAATCCAGTAATTTGGAATGTTTATTGCGTGTTGTAAACTTCCCTGCCGTACAATATTGTTATTTTACTATAACACTGTGCAGTAATCAGGACTTCGTAATCTTTTTGATAATTGAATAATTATCTAATATTAATATTTACCTAATAATAAACGTATTTCTTTCAAAATAGTAAGCGAGTTCTAGAACTCAGAAAGCCTACTAGTTCGTCAAGACGTCAATAGTTGATGAGTTTAATGACATGTTTTACTAGCCGTCATCATGAATGGGGTTTAAGCGGGCAGACAGGCTAAGTGAAGTTGCATGGTTATAGCGACTCAGTCAGCAGCAGGTTGGTTGTTATACGAGGCAAATGAACTCTGGTGAATGAAGTGAGTAGCGAATTTGTGCGTGCGGTTTGAACATAACAGTTAAGTTTGAGCCTCGTTGTCGTGAAGACTACAGACACTTGAGAGATGAATATAACAGAATGGCGTACGACGTTCATGGCGGTGTAATGGGATCGCTATTGTCATACAGAGGGAGCGATTTCACCTGTCTCCGCGTTCAGCCGTGCGTAGTTTTTATCTCCTGCACTAGAGAACTGAGGAAAATTATTGGCATGCTGTACAAGAACACAATTTGCTTACGGCGCAGTATAGGCAAATTACATAACACTCGGCAGAACGTATAGTCTGTATAGTATAGTCTGCTCGTTGCGATGGAAGAGTACTGCGTACGTTTACTAGTTCACAATTGGAGATAGTCATCGATTATTGTAAAATATTTTCGGTATGAAGCAAAAAAGAGATCCTGTTCTTAAAATTTTTGATAATAAAAATCGCATAAAAAACTCAAGTAAGCTATATTTTGATAGGAGAACGATTTCTTTTCACAAGACGAACGCAATTTTAAAATTTCTAAGCAATGGAAGAAAATCTAAGGCATTTAAAACTCAGCAACATTACAATAAAAGAGCCATTTATCTTGTGTTGGTTGATAGTCATACACGACTTCGGTTTTCAACTGATTCCGAATCAGGCTTAAATTTTTCTAAACCAGTTTTGAGCTGAAGGATTATTGCAGGTTTATAACGACCTATCGAAAATACCGTAAACCGTGTTGTCAGATAACTTACAAAACCTTAGAATATTGTGAAAAGTTCTAAGACATTTCTGTTTCTTTGCTATCTGCCTGTATGTCACCCAGCTCTGTATTTTTTTATCTCGCTCTTTATCATTATATCTCTACCCCTACGTCGTTACTCTTCACATACAATTTTTGACTCTCATCAATTTCATAATTTTTCTTTCCTTCATTCTTTTCTTACAGTTTGCCTTTCTCCTCTTATCAACGGTTGGTTAACCGCATAATCGTGTCTACTCTTCAAGAATCAGGGAACTGCACTGCACATTCAAGGTTGCTCGATCTGTCAATCGATCTACAATCTAAATTAGATCTTCACCGACAAGGCTTTCCGCTGAATGTATTGTTCTGTCTTGTTAATAGTGTCAAGCAGATTTTCTGAAGAAAGTAGTTTTTTTGCTTTGTCGATGGTTATTCTTTTTTGAAGTTTTGTGAAATGCACAATCCGAGGCCAAAGGCAAATGCGAAGCACTTACTTGTAAATCAACAAACAATTTACGAATAAGAAACTTGAATTGGGAAAGAAAACAACTTTTTAATCTGAAGTCGTAACTACAGTCATAACAATCGTTTTCTTTAAACCTATACAAAAATACAACAAAACTAGCATCTTTTTCCCGTGTCACAAGTATTGCTGACGTATTTGCAGTTAAAAAGGCATTTATTATGGCCCCTAAATAAAAAAAGACTTTTTAAGGTATTTGTTTTAAATAAATAGAGAAGAGTAGTTTTTTGCTATCGTATACACAATAAAAGTACTAATATAATGTAAAGTTCTAAGCAATAATTGAACACTAAGCCTTCAGACAGGTTAAGATCTACTGTATCGGGTTTAAAATGATGTCAGGCATAAAAACTTTGTGCAGTCTCCAGTGCTCCTTCGATCTTTTTGTATATTTGTAAATAATAATTTTTGCACAGAAACAAGTGATACTTATACACCGTGGGAGGTCATATTTACGTGACAAAAATCTACTTTCGTTTTCAAAAACATTTCTCGTCGTCGCCAATAAATTTTTATGTAGAATAAGAGTGTCGTTGACAATGACAATTAAGTTTCTTTTTACAAAGTTATATCTTTTTGCGCTGTAGTTTCTTTATTGGGTCCGAAAGTTTTGTATCGCGGAATATTGTAAAAGTTCGTTTTCTGAAATTGGATGCTGGTTAAGACGGTGAGTAGCAGAGAGCAGCGCGGTAACAGATTGTATAAATGCAGTGAATGTTTAGTTTGGGATTGTTCCAGACGGTCGATACGCGCTATACTCTAGTTAGCACATTGCACGCTCTGTCGTCTTCGAAAAGTATTTTCATATTCGCCGAAATAAAATAAATACGAATAAACGTATACGCACTTTTGTTTTTTCGTAATATGTTTCGTTTGAAACTTCTGACGGTAAAACGGCGCTTTAAATGTTGGCTTCTTTTGCTGACTTTCTATGTGTGAAACATAAAAAGCAAAGAAAAATGTAACATTCTTTATGAAAAAAAGAATTCCTTATGAATATTTTACAGAACGTTTCAGTAATTTTTTAACTATAATTTAATTTTTCAGCTGAAATGGGCCCGGAATGTTGGTTAAAAACCGACATATAGAATCCGTATTTTCGGCAAGTGAGAACGCTTTTTTTATTTATATTTATCAGTTGTTCCAGACGGAGGCGGATTTCAACTGGAAAAAATTCATTAATCGGGCCGACGACGTGACGTTAAACGAAATATTTATTATCATTAAATTAGGAGACAACGAGTGAGAAGTTTCCCTCCTAATTAATGTAATTTGATCACTACTTTGTCAATGAACACATTCTCGTGTACATACAACTAACATTGCTCTGTGTGTGTGTGTGTGTGTGTGTGTGTGTGTGTGTGTGTGTGTGTGTGTGTGTGTGTGTGTGTGTGTGTGTGTGTGTGTGTGTGTGTGTGTGTGTGTGTGTGTGTGTGTGTGTGTGTGTGAAAGTTTAATCACATGAAAGAGTCGTGGCAGCAGTATTTTATAGGCCTGTCTGTTTTTCTGAGGTAAAGTACTTTGCGCCAGAAATTCGAAACTAGTGCATCAAGTGTACTATACAACCTGAAAGTGTACTATACAGCCTGAAACTACATACTGTACGGGATGAATTTGTAAAATCGGCTTACAAACCAGCTTATTATAAGATCGGCGAAAGTCGTCATGCGATGCAGAATGCTTAATGCTATTCTATGTTTCGTTGTTTTGAATGACACTATTTTACCAATCTGGCAGTCGATAAACAGGTAACATGCACAGATATTATCTGCTTGTGCCAGTGAATACAGTTGATCCGTATGCCAGTGAGTATCCTAGCTAGTTTGTGTACTGGATTAGTCGACAGTCTACTGACGTTGTTGGGAGTAAAGAGTCTAAACTCTTTGTGTTCACAGCTACGCGGTGTTCTGATGTATACAACTGCTTCGACCTGTCAGATGATCTGCAGATGGGATTTCCCTCCGTTCTAGCGTGAACATTTATCGCACACGTTAATGTCTTTTCGACCTTTTAAAATTTGTTTGCTTACCCAACGAATGATGGTCTATATTGTAACCCCTCTTTAACTTGGACTTGTAAAAAAAAACTTGTTTTTGAAAAAATTTTTTGACAAATTTTTTTTTTTTTTCTAAAGAGGGGCCACAAGATAATTAAAACTAGGCCGAAGCCTAGAGAAGCCAAAAATGCGCTGGATCCAGTGAGACGGGACTTGCAATTAAAACTCACAAAATTAACGACCAATAAATTTTTATTATAAACAAACTCTAAATTTCTGTAACAAAAATGTAACATTTAGTTAAGTCTTGAAAACAGGAACGTGTCATAAAGCCTTATAACCTTTTTAAAAGTAAGTTGGCCCAAAGGCCGACATGTTCCTAGGCAAGATAGTGCATAACTCAACCTGTCCCAAGAGCATGTTCAAGTCTGCATGAAAATGCACCTATACAGGATTAAACTGATGACCCGACTTAACTACCAAAGAAACTTCTATCCCTATATGATCCAAACTGAATTTAAAAATGAGAAATTAAAACATAAAAAGAAAACTAAATTGGACCAGTGACATTACATGTTGATTGAATGAATTAGTAGCACTAATGAAACCCTTATACTGAAAATAAGAAGGAAATTTACACGTCTGAATGGTGAGCAGCCCCAGATACATGTCAACCCCTGGGCTCACAATTTATACAACAGATTTACAAAATGTACAAAAGATTCCCCCCCAAGTCCACGCACTATTCTGTCCCGTTAACCGGGGACCCAATTAAAATGTTTAAAGCTTAAAGTCATGGTTGTAGAGTGACTCTATGTCCACTGGTTCTAGTGGGTTACATCACACTGTGTAAAAAAATATAATATGGATTGATGTCACCTTATTTTTTCCATGGGTGTGAAGTGGTGATCTCCTGGTCTACTTGATAGGGTGTTTGTGGTTCGTCCTCGCTATTCTCCTCCGGCAGATGAAGTTGAGAGAGAGAGTCTGGATGTTAATGGTTCAGGATGGAGCTGTTCCCCGTCTTCAGCGGGGGACCCTGGTCATACAACATATTATCAGCGACAAGTTCTCAAAACTAATTGCCCCAGAAACCTCACACGCACCAAAATCCACATATAATATTAACTCAGCTTTAGGGCTATTTAAAATGATAATTTGACACACTATGCAACGGTTATATGGCCACCTGGCCCTATCTTGAAAACATTTAGTTTTGTTAAATTTCATATTATAAACTTTACCCCTGTGGGTTAGCATAATTCAATTATGGTTACATAATTATTCCGTTTGTTATACAATTAATAAAATTTACCCATAGGCTTATTGGCCACGTGGTGTGAAAGGTTAACTGATTACAATCATTTCTGTACTTATTAAACAAATACCTTTTTGCATTTACATTATTCTCAATTCTGGTGCCTTAGTTAAGACTTCTGAAATTAAAATAGTATTACTATAATTACCAATAAAAGTTACATTTAAATTACGCATTTCACAACTCACCACGTGGCGTAATAGGTTAACTGAATTTACTTAATGTGGGCTTACGAAAACAATTTTTGTTTTCGTATTACTTTAAATTGATGTATATAATCAATTGCCGTAACTTACCGCAGATCTGTATTGGTTTAGCCTGCCATAGATGAAGATGGTGCAACGAAAAGCTCTTCTCTGTCGGAGAAGAAAGCAGGCGAAGCGAACAGATGGACGACCAGCGAGAGACAATTTTAACCAAACCCAGTTCCGGGTTTCTCACTTGCAAACAGCGGCGAGCACTAGAGTGCAGCACTAACCGGGCACACTTAAATACCTTATTACAGTATAGTTTGCGTGTATCTGTTAAACACATTACGGCATTTTTCGTCAGCTTTGGCGTTAAATACCGAATACGCGCCGATCTATTTTAGACTCGGCACAATATATCACTCATTTCCCGGGAATGTTTTGATAACTTCAGATATGTTTTGTCTATCTGCTTGTATGTCCAGAGACGTCACATCCAGGTTTCATTATAGAACCCGTACTACCGTACCCGTACTACAGTATCTGACTTTCATTACGGTTCTTTCAAAGAAAGAAGGAGGAAACGCTAAATATTTATCGTTCCGAATGCGCGAGTTGGAAAGTGAATGTATTGAGGTGTTATGTTGTATACTGCTGAGAATAACACTCCTAAGTTTTTGCTGGTATGATTGTTGTGTAAGGTGGCGGAATTAGTGGGTGTACGTACGAACGTAATGGGGTTCATTCATTGTTTCACTCCACAAGGGTATGTAAATAAATAGGACAAGCTCCTCCCCCGCCGTGTCGGCGACAATGCGCCGACGATTATGTGGCCTGTTTTCTCCTTTGTACGAAACAAAGAGCAGTGTTTCTCACGAAACACGGAAACACACGCATGTACTCATTATAGCCGTGGGTAGGACGAGAGAGAGCGATAGGGTGAGAGGAAGAGAGTTTTATTATTTTGCATTATGATTTTCACACTATCCCGTGGAGAAGAAAGGAAAATCCTTAACAAAGCCCACTAGAAAAGCGTGCCTACCCAAGCTAATCGACGTAGCAGAGCTTGAGAGCGTCTCCCCCCTCTCCCTCTCCTCCCACACACACACAATGTGATGCAACTGAAATATAATTACTTTTTTGCTTATTACCATTTCACGTATTGTGATGTCCCTGTTCTCGTTTAATGTACAATGCTTTTCACTTTTGTTTTTATTTTCAGTGCGCATTTCTTCCGATACTTTGGTGCTATTTGTTGTTTGTCACAAGTGTCATTAACCCTGTAGTATGTCTATTGACTAATTGTTTTGGTGTGTCTAACATGATTGCTGTAACTGAATTAAACTTGATACATTTGACTCCAGACTCCAGTTTTTATTGTCTGTAGTTCAGTCACAGCGGCGAGTCGATAGCGACGGCCAGCACAATAAAATTAGTTGTATAGGTTTGAGAATCGGTTTCGTGATATAAACTTACATAATTATGAAGTGTTTACAGCGTTATTTATGTGTATTCCCTGTCTATGTGATCTGTGACTAGGCCTCATAAAAGTGATAAGAAAACTCTGCAAGTGTGCTGTGTGAGTATCGCTATTGTGCACAAATTACAACACGTCTAAGTTTGGAGAGTCAAGCGTGTATTAGTGTGATCAATAAACATTGCTACAGTATGTTCCGGCTATTTTCGCTCTTTCCCACTAACTACTATTTGTTTTACAAACATTAGTTTGTCCTAGTTCTGTTACGGCTATGAACTCTGATCGATGAGTAGGCCTACCTTTAGTTTGGGAACAACAATTGACGCATGCGCAAAAGGTGAACTGCTGTCGGGTTACCATACCAGGCCGTGTAACGTGTCGTGAATGAAGTACAGTACATTAGGAAATCATGTAACTTCGTAACTGGGGAGGCTAATGCATCAGTAATGTTTTAATGGTAGACGGAATAGCCAGGATTTCATTTTGGCCGTTTGAAATGTAAACGTTTGAATGAAGTGTTAGCGTAAAACTGAGTATTACAAGTTTGCATTAAGAGGATCCGATGTTACGTTTATAAATATTTCGAAGTAAAGCGTATAACGGGAGAAACACTAGTGATGTGAAGAACAAACAGTAAAAAGCTTCTAAACTGGAAACGAAGTAGTGTAACGTAAGCGGACTAACTAGAAGAATGATTAGTGTAGTTTATCGTCAAACGTGTAAGTTCTGTTTTGTTGTATTCGGAAGATAATAATTCTCGAAGGACGCTGTAGATTTAGTTCGCGACGCTATTACTCTGATCGTAGGAATGTTTTATTCTAGATTTCATGCGTGTTAGTAATATATCCTGGGAATCAAAACAATTTTTACACGTTTTCACGTTTATTGTGCGAATAATTTAATGTTTTGTGGGGACACGGTATTGCTGTCGAAGAAACTCGATAATTTCTATGAACACACACATACTTAGTAAATCGGATGTAGTTAATTGAAATGCGTTTTTTTAACTTCATTGGGATAGTTGAATACGAGGGCTATTAAAAAATTGACCTCTGATTTGCTGAAGGAATTGACCTATGATTTGTTAAATGAAATACATATCCATGTACTTTCGTACATAATCACCATCCGCACAAAGGTACAGGCATTTGTATACCGTACCAACAGCTTTTGCTGTCCCTCGTTGAGAAACGCTTACCGGTAAAGTACCCGTCAAAGAGTTGACGTCATTATGAGTTCCTTATTGATTTCAAAGCGCACCATGAAATCAAGACTCAGTGGTCTTGATTCAACCACTGACATGTCACGCGCACCATCATTTGCTAGTCACGTTTGTCCCTGAAGTCCGTGAAGCGCGAGTTCTTCGAGATTATACGTGGAATCTACCGTACACGGTAGGCTACCCATCCCGTGACGACGGTCCCTGGAGAAGACATACATCCCGTGATAAGGTATAACGATGACTTGGATCCTCCTGGATTAGGCGGAACGTCCACCGTCCACACCGAGCAGTTCGGGACACGGTCCCGCAAGGTCCCCAGCAGTGGCTGGCATGTTTCGATTCCGACTTTCCGTCGGCAGAGAATCTCGTCGCATAACCCTCCAGCGTAATCAGCAGACGATGACGTTTGAAAGAATACACCTGGCGGAAGAGGCAGTGGCAGGCTCCATGGTTCGTCTGTCGCTAGCTATGGATTGTGCCGTATTGCTGCGTGCAGATAACACATGTACATCAGCCAGTCGGTGGTTAATTCTTGAATAGTCTTCGTAAAATAGAATAAAACTGAAAGCAGTAAAATTTCATTTAAAGTAAGTTTTCCGTTTTAAGAATTTAAAAATAAATTTTATAAAAATAATAAAAACCGATTCGTTTTGCTGTGGAAAAGAGAAACGTGTAATGTTGGCTGTACGATTGTAGAGACCGAGGAAGGTATTAAAGAGTTATCGATTCGTATAGACTTCTTAAAGTTTCGTTTCACTTATTCTGATATTTAATTCAAGATGTGTTTCTTATTAATTTCCTTAATTAGTTTTTAGTGCGATTGAAAATTAATATCCTGTTAAAATTGAAAGCGTATAAAATGATGAAAAACTGAATTTGAAGTATTTAGCAGTTGGCGTAGAGTTAACTGTATTTGCGTTTACAACGAATGCCGTTTTACGAGGTTATTTTTAAGTTGATATTCAATTTATGAAAGTTAACTATCAAATTATAATTAACAAATAATGATTATAAATTTGTTGTTACACGAAATACGTTTTTGTGAATGTTTGAATGATTAAATAGGCAGTATCAGTTGGTTTCACACGATAAAAGTAAGATTGTTTTGCATATTTGTTGTAGTAAAGCTTCCAAATAAATACGTTCGACCTTTAGTGTTTGGCAAGAGTGATAGTGATGTAGAGGGGGAGGAGGATAGGAGAGACAATGAGTGATTGGGAGCGTTCTGCGTGATTACTGTAGATATAAATCAGTTGACATTTTGTGTGGAAAATTGTAAGCTGACACTGATGTATGCAGCCCTGTGGTAGGCAGACGAAACAAACGGATTCCAGCGTGAGCTGTTAACTGTTAGTAGCCAATAGCCTAGTGACAAACTTGATTGATTACATGTTTTTTTAGTATCAGTATCGGATTCAGCGAAATGTTTGTTGATTTATGTAAATAGACTTTGTGAACGGTTGATAGAAGGGCATGTATTTTCTCGGTGCCAATACTGGTTGGCCTGTGATATTTAACTCAAGGGCATGCATCCATGAACAGGGAAAGGGGCAAAATGTGTGGTTGAAAAAGGCAGAACTTTTTAAATAGTACATCAACTGGTGTACAAGGCGCGCTGCGGCTGTTGACGTTACCTAACGACAGTTTCCTGATAACATATTATCATTTGCCACGTTTGCTAGGAGCGATAATTCCTGAAGAAGTGGGTATGAGCACACCATCTAACCATAAAATTTTGACTGGAAGACGTCCGACGCATTGCATCACCGCATAATTCGAACTGCATTTGTTGACGAAAGTTTATAAGAGAACCGTGTTGAAATCGGTCAGGAAAGGCTTGCCAAGCAAATGATATTGTTACGCCATTATAGAGAGTTCTACATGTTTCTCGGCTATCCCAGCAGGGCCCAGCTGTAATGTTTGTGTGCGTACGTGACACTTAACATACGTCAACAAACGAGGTTATTCCAGACCATACCGGTCGGCGCACTGTGTTCAAGGCCGCAATCATTACGCTCTAGTGTTTTCGAGTAGTGTTGACGCGTATTATGGATTATTCTGGAACACTTGTGCTATCTATTTAAACAACGACAGCTGCCGCTTATAAGTCAGTTTAGGTGGCGATTTATTCAAGCGAGATTCGAAGTATTGTGGCGAAGTGTTATTGTTTTATAATTGTGCGGGACTCTTTATTAGTTGACATTATTATTGCGTGTGGACAAATTTTGCTCGGATTATTAGTTGATTATAAACTGTTATTTGTGATAATTAAAATGAGTGATTAGTGGTTTCATTTGTGTCTTGTATTTTGTTTTCCATTATACCGTACGACGTTCGTTGAGACCGTCATAACAATATTAAAAACCGTCGAACAATTTTATGGCAAGATCCTGTGTTGATACCCACTTCTTCAGGAATTATCGACAGTTTAACAGCGATTTGCATGAACCCTCTCGACGCGTCGTTGACACGGCCCAGATTCGTCACCGACCAACGTTCTCTTTTTAAAACATACAGTATACACATAGCATTGGGGTTCGATTAGTACATGCGGCTGCGTACATTTTGATAACCAAGAAGCCAGGTTTGTGAGGATTCACAGAGTTTACAGCGCGCGCGCGCACACACACACACACACACACACACGCACACGCTCAAGTATTTCCTGGATCTTACATTTTCACCTTACTAATCCAACGGACAGTGTATGTGAACGTGCTCTCTTGAGCGAATATAGTCCGAACACCATTCTTTACAGTAGAGCTGGGCAATCGGCCACTAGACGAGTCAGTAGCTGCAACGGCACGCTGCATGCGCCACCCGGTTGGTATAGTTTACTGTTCAAAAACTTTCTTTTTTTTAACACGCCTTGTATGCGATATTATTAGGACAAGATGTGTATACTTGAAAAGAGACATCCGCGTTTAGATGTTCGGAGTTTTTAATTTAAGATTTGTAAAATGTAGGCAGCATAGACGGACCATTGTTGCATTCGATGTAGAGATATGCGAAGAACGGCTGAGTAAGTGTAGAGTACTGGGTTTGTTCAGCGAAACGCGGAAAGAACGCAGATAGTCAAAATTTGGTGAGGGAAAACAAAATTTCAAAACGCGTGCATTAAAGCCGAAAACATTGTTGATGCAATGCGTCGAATCCTGAAAAATGATTGTCTAAATTTTTGGGTGAGAAGTGTCCGTTGCTTCTGCACAGTTCGTCGTTGTTAGCTGTAAACACAGCAAGAAGGCGGTTGCACAACATGTGTACAATAACGCGTATTGTGAGTATTAAGTAAATAAAAAATATGACTGATAGTTTTCAAAAATTAAGAAAAATAATTATAAGGAAAGATGCGAACGTTTCTTTCACAAGAAAGACATGAATCTATGTACGTAATTGGGCTACTGTGACTGAATCGAGATAGCCTGACTAAGTGCCACACTGAATCGAGATAGCCTGACTAAGTGCCACAAACAAACTGGTATAGAGAGTTATTCAGAATGTGCGTGATAAGGGGCGGGAAACAGCGGTATTCTTGTACGCAGTTTGTATCGAGGTGCCGTTTTCGTGAAGTGTTTACGCCGTCGGGTGTGGGTGCGAGCGAGTTATAGATTGAAAATCAACGTGAGAAAGATTTGATTCGCTCCGAGGTATTGGAACATAAATAACACCGCTACGCGTTGTCTTTGTTTTACTTTAGGCGCAGATTTGTTTCCAAATTTCGATGGTATGTATGTGTTGAAACAGCTATTTCTAGAGTTCAAGAATTATGCAACAGCCTGGATTTTACTGAACGTCTGAAAGCTCTCTGAAGCTTTAGTTTACTGTTAGTTTGGGCCGTGTTACCGATTTGCTAAATAGAGAGGAGTGCAGATGTATATAAATCACGTAAATTTATTCTTAGAATTGAATAAGTTATCCCTTGCGTATTGGTCTCAGATATTACCACTAAGTTTTCAGTGCTCCAGAAGGCATTACCATTAATGGAAATCGTAAGGTCAGTGGTCAGTTTTTGTCGTCACGGCGTTGCCTTTCGTTTAGCTCGATGGAAAGAGTCACCGATGACAGACTAACTGATAGCGTACAGTGATATGTAGTTCAAATTTGTTATCTGTACCATTAATATTGACGCTGTAAACATGTAAAGTTGAGATTGAACCAGTAAAGTTGAAGTGAAGGTAAGTGGTGGAGTACAGTCCGTTTCATGTGAATATCGCGTCTTTGACATGGAAAGCGGGGGCAGGAATAGGGAAGCAGGAAACAACTTATCGGTACTATTCACGTACTACGAAACAGAAGGAAAGTCGAAATTCTGTATGTAGAAGGTGAGTGTAAACCTTAAATTAAAGCGACAAAATCATGTCTTACTTTAGACTTTTTAATGGTCTGATTTTAATCATTAGCTGCCGTCATAGTCATTACTGGAAAGAAAAACCTTCATTAAAAAAAATGTCGTGTTCCTATATGTAGCGCTTTCGACTTACTCTGTGTTCTTGTTCACAGAAAGTTTTGCGATTATAGAAGCTTTGCGGTAACAGAACTACAGAAGCCTTTTGCAATAATTGTACAGCACAGAAAGCAGTTAGGCAGCATAGTAATTACAATGTTATGTAGAACTCGAATTACATAAATTATTGGGTAGTTAGAAGAATTAATACAACTTGTGACGGCAGCGAGGCAAACATCTGCTCCCCGGTACCAGCGCGAACACCTGACGGGCACGTGACACCTGACGAGCTTACAGCGTGTTAATCAGGGATCAACAGGACTCTGATAGGTTCATGCCACACCAACCTGTCAGGGCATAAAAAGAGCACCGCTAAAATTTAGGTGTTCGCTTTTTTGCGGACACCTTGAGACGCCTGGCGCGTGGATTCTATGGTCGGGCAGCTCGTGTGACCCACATCGCCGGACTCAGAATCTGTACTCCAAGGCCAGGTGAGTCTTGGAAGCGACCCCGTTTACTAGCCCCGGTGGTATAATCCACCATCGAGGGTCGCTTGAGGCCCTGCAATAATAATATTAATTGAACTCTACTAGACCCAGTGGCAAGAGTCCTAATTGAGACTCGGGACACTGCACAACTCGCGAGCAGCGCAACCCCCAGTCGAGTTTTTGGCAATCCATATGACACCGCGGAGCCAGCCGGAAGGAACAGGACGAAGAGAAGAATGAACTTTTTCGCTTTCTTGCCCTGTGAAGAACCAGCGATGGACGTCGCCTGGGACGGCAGCGGGCTCTACATACCGATGCAGGACTGCAGTACGCCACGAACAGCGGGCGCAGCCGCCGAACATCACAGCGCGGCTCTGGCGGAACATACAGCGCAGTTAGCGTCTCGCCACACGGCCCTTCTAAGGGTCACCAAACAACGAAGAGTTGTACGATTGGCGCCATTTTTCCTGTGACAAAGTATCAAAATAACTTTTATCTCTGACACGGGAGGCGAGATAGTTACTCCTACGACTAACATACGGAGTAATCTCTCACTAATGTCCCCTATTGTTCGTTCGCACCAGTTTTACCCACAAAGAAAACGTGCAGAGCAAGAAAATCCAGTTAACAAGTAAATTTCATAGTGTTTCTTTCGTGCTTCTTGGTTTCTTATCAATTTTCATATTTCATATCTGTTTCCGTGCAAAAGCTCAATGCGTAGCGCTATTTCCCAGTGTAGAGCGATAGCTATTTGTCAAGTGGCGACACTCGTCTGTTTTGAGTTGTATAGTTTTGTGTGCGAATAGAAAGTAACGAGTATTCCTTCCTGCACACTGTTCATTACACATGTTTGTTGTCTGAATCACAGCATGTAACTTTCACTTTACGAAAGATCAATTTACGCCGGTTTTTACGAATAGTGTAGACGTTCTGAGATCATCGTGCGTTAAGTACTTAGGAGTTCGTCTCGATAGTAACACAGTTGGAGGGGACGTATAATAAAGCGTAAGCATATTGAGGATGAAAGAATTATATTGGCTATTTAGGGTATAATTATGCCTATCCGGGCGTACGGTATAGAATTATATGGTGTTGCACCAGTGCCATAATTCAATCGAAAAATCCTTCATGCAATAACCGATGTACCATGATGCCACAAACCAGATGCTACGTCTTGAAAACAAAAACCAACCATCCAAGAGGTTATGCACGTAGCATCACACAAGAAAACTGGAAACAAATGGGCCAACAGACCTGACATAAAAGGAGCTTAACAACTAGTTCCTAAGCCAAGAAAGTAGCGTGTAGAAATTATTGTAATTTCTGATTCCTATTGTAAATAAATTGATAAAAAAGTATTAGTTGATGTCTGTTGAGTCTTGATATGCGACGGTTACACCACTGCCATCTTGATGATTATTCTCACTTATGACTACGCCGTGGCTTTCCTCCACGAAAATGAAAAAGAGAGATGTATGTGTACGCGATATGGCTAATGTCATGGTACCGATTCAGCTTATAAGAAACTTGACGTTTGTGATTCGATCGCGAACAAGAATAAACATTATATTTGGCAATATTGAGAAAACGTAAGAGGCCTATTTTAGTACTGTGATTGGGAGAAGTTTACGATACTGAACAGTATATATTGTATGTCATGTATTACGAAGGATTCGTTATTTTCAGTGAGAATCATGGTTGCAGTGAAGCGGGCGTAGAATGCACATTGACAGCGAGTAGCGTTATTACAGTGTTATATTCTTGACACCGCTGTCACTTGTGCGCTTTCAGAATTCCGTTCTTGATCAAACGATATACTATATTGTTCGTGTTTGCTCGGTGCAGGACAGTCCTATATCTCTCGCCCACTCGTCTTCTTAATAAATATCTCTGATTGCGACGACTCTTGTTTTTCACGGGAAAGTAAATATGGATGTTGCAGACGAATTTTCTGCTTTATTTCTGCCTGATAGTTCTTATCAAATTTTGTTCACTTCACTAATCTCAGAGTAAATACTTATGTCCCTTGCTATCCACTGCATAATATTGGTAACGCCTTATTACTATTATTTTTCTGCCTGTTGGAAAGTGTATTCTCACTTTTAATTCGACCGTTTGGCATTTGTTTGTCTGTCTCTCTGTGGGGTAATCACGATTACTTTTTAATGCAACAACCGATTTTCAAGGGGGGGGGGACAAAAATGTGAGGAGTTCAAAATTGCGATAAATCTCAAAAATCCCTGTGGGGTATCAAATTAAAGAAATGTTAGAAAAGTCTGAATGTAGTGTTCAGCTTTGAAATTTTAAAAATGTTTGGGTGTTAGGACCCAGAAAGTGGGTCAAAAATTTGATAAAATCGCAGTATCCACATGGGATATCGAGTTAAAGCGAATTTTAACTAAATATATGTAAAGTGTACAGATTTTTAAATTACCAGATTTTTGGACAGCAGGGCTCATTAGAGGGGTCTAAGATTTGAAAAAAATAGTTAAAATGAGCCGGCTGTCAGATAAAAGGAATCTTAATCGAAAGCCTAGTGTATTGTTCACTCTGAAAAATTTTATCGTGAGGGGCAACACAGGTCAAAAATAGAACTAAGAATTTTAAGAAAATTTTTAATATCTCTGAAGAATTATGATTATGAGGAATTTAATTCAAAATGTAAACTCGGCATCTTTAATAATTTGACTGAATTAATATCTCTCAATACACCTTCCAAATTTTGGATCGCCTTCAAAAGTTTGTAAGCTGTTTACAAACAAAACTTTTTTATATTGTTATCAGGTGTGTATATTTGTGAAAAGTATTAAACATAGGCTTATAGATATATATGTGGAAACATACATAAGCTTAAAACTAGACATAAACTGTTTGTCACTTAGGCGTATTGGTTACAAATTTAACTAAATTAACAATGCAGTAGGCCTAGTTCGGAATTTTTAGTGTTTGTTGCTTGATTATCAGCTTTGACACTGTTATTTTGGTAACAAAAATAATACTGTAATTAGAGTGTTTTATTGATTCGTCGGAATTGATGTATCTATGTGTATCTACATATAGTAGAACTGATGTACTTTTATCTTTATGTATCTGTGCATTGTATACGACAGCTGAAAGCCTTACGCATGGTAATAACGTGGGGAAAGTTCAAATCACTGTCTAGAAAGAGACTGAAATTTCAACATGAAGGTCAGAAACAATTCAAGTCGTGATAAGTGAATGCAGAAAGACATCGTTCAGTATGGTATATTTGAGAAAGTGTCAAATACGTAGAAGTGTTATACATGCAGAAAGAACGATGATATTTACACTCTGTATCGTCTTTTCTGATATTTTGCGGCAGATAATTAGCACTTATGCTGAAGAAGACCTCGGAGAATATCAGACAAGTTTCACAGAAGGAAGATCTGTAATAGATCAACTCTTTACTGCCTGCGAAATTATAGGAAACCCAGGTTTTAGATAGTGTGAACTGAGAAACGCCTTTTGCAGCCACGGACTCAGGAATGCCAATAAAACTAACAAAACTTGACTCCCTTATCGATTAACAAAATCATAAAGAAGCTGGAAATTAATATACAAGGGAGTGTATGTAACAAGGAACAGCGGGTAGTTCATACGCATGTGATATTGACATAATCGGGAAGTCAAAGACAAGCAGTCAAAAGAGTTTTGTGAAGAACTAATGGAGAAGGCGGCAGATATCGGGTTGAGAATTGATTTCGAAAAACCAAGGTGATGGAAATAATGACGAGGGGGAGACGGGATCAGAATGAATTATCGAAGGTAACAGCATCGGGGTTGTCCATCGACCGTGGGCAGCAAGATAAATAATAACAATGATATGATCCAATAGATAGGGAATAGAATTTGAAGGGTAGCAGGTCACTCTATTCCCTCAAAACCTGCATAGGGTCCAACCTAGTACAACAAAATTCTTAATTTATAATTTTCAAGACGGTAACACGATCTACCGTCACGTATGGGTGCGTAACAAAGAGAACTGAAGATATAAGAACTGAACTGAACTACTGATACACTGAAACTACTGATATACTGGTACTGGTATACTGAGAACTGAAGATATGGATCCATATTTGAATGCCGACTCTTGGCCCATTTGAGATAATCATGGTTCAGTTACGAACTACTGCAACTGTAAAAAGATCCCAACATCCTAGATTACATCAGGCTAAGATAGGCATTGTATATTGAGCGAATTACACAAGCAAATAATGATGGGATAGATACTGGGCACCAGAAGAAAGGGAAAACCAACCAAGAACGTTCGGCGAGTCGCTGAGACTCCTCTGGGAAGAGGAATTGTCGTGTGGTGTAGCACCACGGGAATGAAGGGGAGAATCGTCGTAAATAAAGGTTTTCAACTAAGTAATGCACGATGTGGTTCGATTGTTTACTGTTATGCAAGACATGTGAGTCCTTGTACCTTTCGATATATAAGAAGATAAAAGCGTGAACGTTCGAAGAATGCCACAATATAAAGTGACTTGTTAAGATTCAGATGTTGGTCCAAATAAAAAATAGGTCGGCCGTTGAAAAAGTACGTGTCATGATAGGGCTCTTACGACCAAATATTCGGTGTTGTTGGTCGTAAGAGTGGAGATTTTGTTTGGCATACAAATTTACAGTTGTTGGGTTCGGCGTGTTACTTTATCTAAATTACGATCAGACGTCTCTGTAAGTCATTACTTACCATGCAGTCAGTTTAATTTTCTTATCGTTAACTCTGTGAATAAAGTAATTAAACGTTTCCTGTTTATTTGATATATATGTATTTTTATGGTGATTTATAGAAGCTGTTTTTGTCTTATCGCGTGTTTACCGTAAATATCCTTTCCCTTTTAGGGGGCCATGCCCCTCGTTGTACCATTATCAAATGGATCCGACGCATTAGCCAAGTGGTGAAGAGCAGTCAGAACTACTTTTTCTAGAAATTGTGCACAGCGCAATTTCGGATGGACCCAGTACATTTCATATTTACTTCAGGTTGCCAGTTAGCTATCTTGCATTGAAAAACGTAACGCGCAGAGTACAAGAGAAGTCGTAATTTATCACGTCTGTGTGTTCATCAACCTTTGGTTCGGTAAACTGTGTAACGGTATTTTTACTTTGTCTCTTTATGTTGTGAGCGCGGAAACGGATTGTTATATAGTTCCCAAGAGCTCGTTGGCGTTGGTTTAATGAAAATAGATTATAGTGTATTGTCTGATGGCGAGTTCGCAGTGTCACACACCTGTTGCGATGTTTCTGCCTTTGTTTTCTCAGTTAAAATATTTGATCATGTTTTTTAGATTTCTGGCTTTGTATTTCGTACTAGGTGTACGAAATCATTCTGTATTTATGGTAAGGTGTCGCACTGTCACTGGAGTGGCATCTTCCAATATTCATATGTCACGTAATTCCATCTGTCCGACCTTTGTCGAATTCAGGCGCATCTGTAAATGCCCAGATAAGAACCGATGGTAATTCAGATCAGTCTTAGGAGTCTAGTCATTGACATGACACGTTGAATAAGACCCAGCGAAATGTTCGGCTCATGATGCAGTAACATATATCATGTTTTTTCTCTGTAACAAAGTCGATTAGAACTATTCCATACTGAAACGAACCTCTGTGAATTTTATTCAAGATAACATTTTCACTCTGGACTAATTAACAGAATATAATGTACAATTTGGCCTTTTCAAACGTCCATTGTCTCAGATATCTAATTAAAGCGGTCAATAGTTGTTAAGTAAATGTAAGGCTAAGCTGGTTGAAAATGTGAATTGCATGATTTGACTGGTCGGAAAGATAGTCTTATACAGCTTCCTGAAATGAATTTAAAATTTAAAATTCATTAAAAAGTATATGTTACGTGGGTATACGTTGATTCGAACGTCCTGTGGAGTATATTACATTACAAAACACAAGTTAAAGTGTCCTTAAAACAACTAGTACATTGGTCTACATTTTTTCCTTACATTCGTGATCCCAATACACACTAGTGATATTTCACTTTTTTCTGTGAAAACTAACGGTTCATAAAATCTGTTTATTCGGATTACTAATTACTTAATACTATGTGGCACAGCGTCCGCATGTCATTTTTTTAAGGTGCCCCATTTTATGTTATTTCACGAAAAGCATAAAAAACAGCGTCTTTATATAATTTTTAAGGTAAAATTATATTGAGTGGGAGAGTTACTACAACAGGCAATTTAAAATGGATTTAGATAGCTTTGAAAATGGAACCAGTTGGAGAAAGGCTGATATATTTATGAAAGATAGCGCGTCTTTATAAGGTAGCAGAAACGTAGATAATAATATAGCTGTAGTAAGGAAAATATTTTTTTAAAGTAGAGCGTGTACTAACTGAACGTATTTTAACCCGGGATATCACTCAACTGTTTGTTGTTTATTGACCACCTTAAAAAAAAGAATTTCACAGTTTGTAAAGTAACTACAGTGTCCTGTTAGTACAAGTTATTTTACTGAATAAATTTTAATTACGGTAACCATTTTTATGCAGATGCATCTCCTAAAGCCGATAGCGAATCCTGATGTAAAATGTTTGTTATTCAAGTTCGTAACGATATAGTTTTTGTTAAAATTTTCATGGCTTGGGATTATCGTGAATTTTTCTGATGAATAAGATGGAAATGGTAGTAAATGAGTGTAAAGGGATTAAGCCTGACGAAGGTTTACAGAACGAACAAGAACCCTTCATTATTTAGAACAAAGAAATTACGTTTGTTTTCGTTACATAATGGTGGTGCAAACTAATACAACGTATTACCAGGTTAACACAGGAACAGGTTATATGTTCTGTCGAAAAGCAAGTTTGTTGAACATTTAGAAGGGTATTGAGTTGAACAATTCTCTGCACCTCTGCACATTTACAGCGTATAGATTATACACATGTATTTTATATTGTTGAAATATGTACAATATAAGCAGCTGTATCAAAAGCATGTGTATTTTCGTAACGTTTTTGTGTAGTAGTTTATAGTGCTTTATTATGATTTCGGTTAAACGAGATTTCCGTCATCAACAGCCTCAATTATTTGGAACATGCGAGGTCCTCCTGTTATTCGTTTTTGTGTAACTGTTATCCTTGTCGTAGTTATCGGTTATGTTATTTAATTTTCCTGTTTTGCTAAGGGATCGTATTTTGGACAGCATCGCTAATAGGTATAGTAGGCGCGATCACAATCAGTACATTCAGAATGCTTAGAAGTCTTGTACTGCTGTTGTACGCCAATCCGATTGTACCGTTGGTTAAAAAGCGTTAAGGCCGCGTGTCCGCGACGTTGCCACAGTTAGAATTCATAAACTGCAACTTATCACTTTTAAGTAAGCTCATCCGTCATGTCGTTGTCACTCTGCTATCGGTTAGGTTAGGCACATGTTAAGTGATGTACAGAAATATGTAACAACGCAACTGCACGAGTGGACTACGACGCAACTACGAGTGGATCGTTAACACCGCTTTGATTGTCGACGTTAAAATGCAGTAAAATACACGCCCCATATTTACAGCAGTACGTTCGCGGATTCACTGAGCACACTATTAGGCCCCGCCCCGTGAACTGCAGAACTTTCACTATTTTGAACTTAATTCACTTAAAGTCAGTCAGATAAATTACAGTATCAGATAATTTTTAATTCATCAGGAAACTGTGAAAACTTCAACTACTCTGCTAGTAAAAGAGCAGTTGTGAAGCAGACAGTCATAAATGAACTTCAAAAATTCCAAACTAGTGCATTGGGTTTTTAGTTAATTTTATAACCGTAATGAGTAAATGGTAAATAAATTAGTCCTAGCTTTTAAGTTTGTGTATGTTTCCATAGGTGTCTGTAGGCCTATATCAAATGTACATAACTGGTAATGGTAACAATATATAGTGTTACGACGGTCTCACTGATCGCCGTATGGTACAGTAGAAAACAAAATACAAACACCAATGAAGTGACTAATCACCAGCTTTAATTAATCACAATTAACAATTTGTAATCAACTCGTACAATAATTCAAGTTAAATTTGTCCACACGCAATAATAATGTCAACTATAAGACTTCCACACTTCGCCACAATACTTCGATACACCTCTTGTGACTTCAATAATAACCACTTGTGACGGAATCAATAAATCGCCCGACGTAAACTGAACTGACCGTCGCTGGATGCTTATTGCCTATTTTACCCCGCTGAGATGCCAGAATAATTGCCACTTTTTGCATGACATGTTAAACTATTGCAGGCGCTCTCGAATCCACTAGAAAGAGTGTCATTGCCTGGCCTTGAACACAGTGCGCCGACCGGTGCGGTCTGGAATAGCCTCGATTGTTGACGCATGGTAAGTGTCACGTAATTGTCTTTCATCTCAAAGCAGCAATATGTACGCACACCAACATTACAGCTAGGCTCAGCTGGGATTGCCGACGCATTTAGAAGGGCACTCTCCATTGATCGAGAACGTTCTGTAATTGCGTAACAATAGGTTTTTCTAATTAATTGTATAACCTTCTGTTTGAAAGTGATCCAAATTGTATAACCTTCTGTTTGAAAGTGATCCAAATTGTATAACCTTCTGTTTGAAAGTGATCCAAATTTTTCAAGGAGTATTAAAAGATATCACTTCTGTCAAATTGTTACAAATACAGAGTTTGTATTTTAAATAAAATTCCTCATAATTTGATTCTCCACCTAACCCACCACCAATTTTCTTAAAATTTTGAGGTCCATTTTGGCTCTTGGTGCTCCCAAAGTTAAAGTTTTTTTATAATAAACGGCATATTTGAATTTGGAATGAAATCTGTCATCCGGCCGGATTTTTATATATTTTTTCAAATTTTTTACCCCTTTTTGAGGCCATGGTGTCCTATCATTTTTAATTTTGCTAAAGTCTGCATTACAGAAATGTCCAAAAGTCTCAGCCCCAGCAACGCCGGCTACCAAACTTAGCAGTTGAACATCGGGTGTAGCTATACCAGGGCATATATGTCGCGATAGAATGCAGTTAGCTCAATCCAGACAAAACCGAATAATTTTTATATTGAAATCCTTCAGGCTGCACCGACCGACAGGAAGATAATAGCGGTCTGTCGCCATCACAACGTAACAGAGATTATGGATACGGTATAGTAGACTGTTCTATGATAAAGTTTAGAACGCGGAAGCCGTACACGTAATGCTGGAACAAAACTAAAACTGTTAACAAGCTCAGTATACTGTATATAATTTGTAACGTTTGCTTTGTGACTACACGTTAGTAGTTTACCAACTTCGTAGTCACCGCTATTGTAACTTGACATAATTTCCAGTAAGTACGTGAGTACACTGTGGTTAGTCAGTACTCAAAGCATACGCCGTGTATGGGTTCGCTGATTAAGCGACCGCGTACGATCATAGTCCCAACTCTGGAAACTTGATTTCGGGTATCATTTAAATACACGTTGTATGCGGTGACAGTTAGGTAAAAATCAGGTTACACAAAAATAAATAATCATTCATTAGATATAGTACGTCAGAAGTAAAAAATTGTTATTTCGGCTATCTGAATAGTAACGATTTTTTCAGGTTGTAATAATGTGTTGTTATTTACACGACTTTTAGTTAATTCAGGCGACTATAAATAAATATAGAATTACGGAAAGCATAAGTCTACATTTTTGTATTGTTCGCAACATTTTCTTAGACAGCCCTCAGTGTGTGTGTGTGTGTGTGTGTGTGTGTGTGTGTGTGTGTGTGTGTGTGTGTGTGTGTGTGTGTGTGTGTGTGTGTGTGTGTGTGTGTGTGTGTGTGTGTGTGTGTGTGTGTGTGTGTGTGTGTGTGTGTGTGTGTGTGTGTGTGTGTGTGTGTGTGTGTGTGTGTGAGATACAGTTATCGATCAGATTTATTGTACTCTTATTCTCAAGGAGTAGTTTTAGTAACTGAAATACTTAAATGTAATAAATGTTTATTTTTGAGAAGTTAATACCACAGTGGAATTTATAGTTCTTGTTTGAATGAATTATAATTTATCCAGGGTATTGAATAAGAGTTGGTTTTGATTCCCCGTGGCATGCACATGAAATGTTACGTAGTGGAAGTGGAATACACGAGGGATCCAGCCGGTGGGGGAACGACGGTCCATTTATAATGGCACAGTATCACAAAGTTACACAGTTGGAAGATTGTGTTGTCGTTCAATATTACCAATATTGTGAAAAGAATGTACTGTAACTTACTTTAAAAATTACGACTTACTTGTATCGGTTTGGAACAGATGTTATGAAAGCAGCAGGGGTCTTGAGACAAAAACAGAATTCAACATAAGGATTAGTATCATTCAGATGGCATTAAATTGAAGAATTCTTCTTGAAGTTTATATTGATAAATTAAATGTTGTTTACTCTACGGAATAACAGTTTCTAAAGTCAGTAATTCGAGTGAAAAAATGTAGGCCTACACCAAAGTCACTTTACATGAATGTGATAAGGCACAGCTAATTGCCGTAAAGTAATTGTATATGAGCGCCGTCTACATTTACATAGGACGCAGTCAAGGTCAGTAATGACGCAGGAAACAGTCCCAGTGTCACCATAGGTCATTCGACAGTGAAATAATGTTTAGATTTGTGTTATTTGAAGTTGATATCACAC
Source organism: Magicicada septendecula (assembly GCA_034769895.1). NCBI lineage: Eukaryota > Metazoa > Arthropoda > Insecta > Hemiptera > Cicadidae > Magicicada > Magicicada septendecula. The sequence goes on along the minus strand of CM068372.1, from coordinate 236,082,523 downwards.
CCAGATTATTAGTTAGTATTCTAAGATCACGATAATATTACGCTGGAGCAGAATGTGCAGTGTTATCAGTCATTTCATAAATCTAGAAATTAGAGTTATAGAATTTGGTATAAGTGCTATCCACTAGGCGAAGAATTCTTTCCGACTCGGTAATGTTTACTGATCCCTTCGGCGGGGGATTTGGGAAAGCGTCAGAACTTTGAAAATTTCTTGTCCCCTCGTTTGTTGTCATCATTACACCTGTATGTTTTTGACGTCTGTTGTCGGAACAATCTAATTCAAAGTAATAACTTGATACAGGCTGTTTCATGATATTTATACGGAAGAAGACATTGGGCGAACCAGTTGGACACCTAGATGCTTCGGACCTCCCAATCAAGACCCGAAAAGGTGGCTTGACGTATGTGGTAGGTCTCCCAGAACGGAGGGCCGACCCGTGGTTGATGGGAGGCGGGCCAGGGCTTGCCCTGTTTGTGAGGATGGACCCAAATCTGACTTGGACAATACAATGGGTCCCCGATATATTTGGTTGGTCTGTGGTTTCGGCTGAGGGGCTCCGGCTCTGTGTCTGCCTTGAGCGGTGGAGCCGGTTCCTACTAGCTTCTGTTAAATCCTAGGTAGTCAGTATTTATGGAACCCGCAGAGGGTTATAGCTGCACGTCTATAACCCAAGGGTACTGACCATAACATCGTCAGACGGCTGGAACAATAGACCTCCAGCTCGATGGAGAGCCGGTGATGGTATAAGCAGAGGCTCGAAACATCGTGTTTACTTGCAATTTTTGTTTATTCCTTGGTTACTGGTAAAATTATAAATTTTATCGTACGGTATTTTATATTTTGTAATAAACTGTAAATGGCTAAAATCATAATGTAATTGCGATATTCAGGGATATTGTAACAATATTAGGAACAGAGGTAATGACAGAGGTAATTTTTTCAACTATCAGGTGTCATCAGTTAATTATAGAATTCTTTAAACGTAATAATTGTGAATTTTCAGATGGCATTGTTAATATATCAGTCTAAAGGTTGTTACTCAAACTATGATACTTCTGTTTCATGTAACAACTGTAACTCACTAAACACAGAATGACTTCATTTTTGATTAATCACACACAAATTTATTTATATATTAAATATATTACACAGAATGATATATTTATTTATAATGTTGTACTAGATATAGTTTATTGGGATTACACCGCACCTTCTGATTATCAACCAGAATTAGCTCACGCGATACGTTACACTTAGAATTAGAATTTATGTGAACGTCAGGTTGGAAATACATTTCGTGTATGCGCGCAACGTACCTGAACTTTCAAACGCGATGGCAACGTTATCGTGCTGTTAGTATACGTCTCATGTTCCATTACGTCATCTTTATGATGGTCTGTACCAGTAAGTTCTTTTCTTACAATTACGTTCTATTGGATCGTCTTGATTTTAAGTACAAAAATATGATTATCATCGTCGTTACTAGATGGTTTAGAGAATATGCCTGCTTCGTCATCATTCTTCCACGTATCATTTCTTCGGGGTTTTCAAGATTCAATATACACCCCGTATACTTCGTTAGTCAGTCGTGCGTGTGCGCTGCTCTTTGTAGATGCATTTCTCTCTATAAGTTCGTATTTTGTCATTGACGCATTCGATACATCGTGGTTTTCTATATGATCAAGCCTCGTGCACGTATTCAATCAACCGGAACACAAAACTGTATGTAAATATACACTCAGGTCGTGTACCTCACTAAACGTAACAAAATGTGTAATGAGATGATTAAATATGTTCCACTCGTGAGATAAACATCTGATTGTCAGTATTGAAGTAAATTGTGTGACGAGTTTAATTCGTTACATAGGAGTTTTGTAGAATTCTTCACAGGCTGTACATCTCTGCCGTGTAGAGGAAGTGGCATAAAAGCTCAGTGTTGTCACCTGCTCAAGTATTCTTGCATATTCGGACCTCGCAGAAATGGCGGGAAGTTCCACTGACTGCTAGTCTAATTTCAGAAAGCAATCGCTTCTCTGCTTATGATGAAAATATATTCAATTACTATAGCGTTACTATTTAAATATAACTATATCATAAATTATTATTAATAGATACATATATTTATTATTAATATTAGTCCTTCCTTTTGCTTGTCAAACGTGTGTACTGTGATTACACAACTTGCTTCACCTTCTGGAATCCGTTTCTCCTTCGCAAGTGTTCTTTTATTCTCTGGGCCGCTCGTGTTCGTTCTTTTTGGTTCTCCATGGTTTCTCTTCGGAAAACTCCTTCCTCTCCACAGTTTTCCTTCTTACCTTTTCTCAGTTTCCTATATCTTCCTCCCGGATATTGTCATAATTATTTTATAGAGACGTATATAGACGTATATAGAAAATTGTAACTAATAGTAATTACTTATAACGATGTAACAACACAACCAGATATTTTTACAACGGCCAGCACTAAAGAACGCAACGTTGTTTACTTCCAGAAAAGTGAAGCCGGACTGACTGATTGAGTGAATACTTGTCATTCGCCACCAGCGACAATCGCCATCAGCTTAAAATTTGTGACAATCGCTACCAACTGTCCCCGGCTCCCTCCCCTGAGGCAATGACCGCTGGAATAATAACGGGAAATTCCGCAGGACCATCCCCTCCGCCCGCTAGCCCTGCTTTCTCTCGTTATTGCTCTGAGTGTCATAGTGTTCTGGTCATAGTTATTTAGTCATTCTAGTTGCATTCTAGTTGTGCTTGATATGGAAGTGTCAACGAACAGTCACGGGAAGCCATGCGCCCACTACCAAGGTTACGCGTATAACGTTAAAAGGACCAAAGAAGATAGCACTGTAACTTGGTGCTGTTCAAGACAGAGATTGACACGTTGCCGAGGATCAATCAAGAGCCAACATGGTGAAGTGCTGTGTTCAAGCGAGCATCAATGTGGACCTCCGGATGATGCTCGCTCAGAAGTATTGAAGGCTGTCAATCAGGCGAAGAAGGGAGCACGCGACGAGGACACGCCAATTTCTAAAATATACTCCGAACAAATGGGTAATCTCCACAACCTGAGCTATGATTTTGTAACCGAAATGACAGATCAGCAAGTTACGAAGAGGTCTTTATATCGCCACAGGGCCAAATCGCAAGGTAATCAATGAGAACCGGAATCATCTGTAGAAGTTGTTCTGGAAATGGGAATGCTTACCCTGACAGATGGAAGTAGTTTTCTTTTTCTTTTGAAAGACGACAACACAGGCGGGCGACTTATTATTTTTAGTGGAGCATTAGGAAAAGAAGCGTTGAGAAGTAAGCAAGATTTTTTTATGGATGGCACTTTTAAGAGTTGCAGTAAACAATTTTTGCAAATTTATACCATTCATGCAGACTTTGGAAGCTAAAAAAAACGAAACAAATGTATATATATATATATCCAGTTATATTTGCTCTCTTGCCAAACAAAAGAAAAGAAACATATATTCGACTTTTCCGCCTTCTTATTGAGGCCATACCAGAGTGGAATCCAGCGACGGTGACAGTCGATTTTGAATCGGCAGCAATTTCTGCCCTTAAAGTTGTGTTTCCCGCAGTAGAGGTAAAAGGTTGCTACTTCCACACGAGAAAGTGCATGTGGAGAAATGTTCAAGATTTGGGACTTGCTTGTGAGTATATGAAGAACGAAGAAGTGAGAATGATCATCCGCATGTGTGCTGCTTTGGCATTTCTTTGGCCTGAGGATGTTCCCGACGGCTGGCTGGAAATACATTCCAGAGTGCCTGACAATGAAAAACTTTCTGGATTTTTGGACTATTTCGTGGAGAGATGGATGGAAAACGAAGAAGTTCCAGTCGAGCTTTGGAGTTGTTACAACAGGCGTCATCGAACCACCAACTCTGTCGAGGGATGGCACAATAAAATTAATACCGAACTTGGAAGACCGAATCCTTGAGTCAAGGACCTCATCAACTGTTTAAAGAAAGAAACAGAGAGCACAGCATGTGCGCTAATAAGGGCCCAGCTCAACATGGAAGGTAAACGAAGGAAGACTGCTTACATGACTCTAGATGACAGACTGGAAAGAACGGTTAAAAAATATGAAGAAAGTGGTGATATTGTCACTTGTTTGAAAACAATTTCTCATCCCCAAAAACTTTGAAGAATTACTATAAAGTCCAGGAGCTTAAACGTTGACTTATGAGAGTAAAAAAAATGTAAATAAAGTAAATATTAGTGACGGAGCTTAATTTGAGCTCAAAGTAACTGACGAAGCCAATAGCTGATTTTAAACACGCCTATATGCAATAGATATTAAATGTAGCCAGTCCAAAGCCTGTGAAAAGTGTGATAGGAATCAGTAAAATTCAGTTGACTGTTCAAGGCAGACCAGGCCTGCGAAGCCCAAGTTTTAAATATTAACGAGAGGTGGTGGGGAAGCCCCTGCTGGTGGCGATTGTCACTAGTGGCGATTTACAGGACACCGGGAAACCCCATCATTAACACGACAGAAATTGGTTTCTGCGTCGGTGACAACAGTTGCAACCTTTTTTTGCCGGTTTCTATATCAAAAGCGTTTTATCGATTTCTAAATTAGGAAGTTACCCTAGTGATTTCGTAGGTAACATATATGTTGAATATTATGATATCCTCGTGAAGAGCAGCGAACGATACAGTTGGGAGTGTACTCAGGTGGCAGTTGGGAGAGGGGTGTCATGTTATCTGCGAAAAATAATTTAGCTGCACCCGTGTTTTTAAGAAACATTCGGCTCATTTACATTCGCGTATTCCTGGCATGACTTTCTCCATTAGAATTGTACGCGATATTTATGACTGCACTGCCGGGCCGGCGCGCGAGATTTATGGCATGCTGCACGGTGGCATTTATTAACGGATTCCAATCATTTTGCCGTTGAAACTTAATGTACGACCGCGCAACCAAGTAAATAATAAATTGGTTTCATTTACGTATGGAATTATGGCGGTGTAATTGAGAAAAACGTGGAATGAGCTCTCTCTCTCTCTCTCTCTCTCTCTCTCTCTCGCGCGCGCGCGCGCGCGCGCGCGCGCACCAAGTTCATCTCACACGTTGAAACGTGCTCGCTCTCTGTCCCCCCCCACACACACACGCACTCTGTTTTCATCCTCCTTCGTCGCAGCCGCGCAAGCACTTGAGTATAAGCTGCAATTATAAACGAGTGTCTCTTGGTAGCGTTACGTGGTAAAAGGTAAAATGAAACAACATGCACGTTTGTTTTTATTTATCATAACATGACGTTGGCAAAATTTAATTTAAAACAACTGTCAGTTGTCCTATCGTTTTCGTTAAGACAACTTGATCACGTGTTTATATTTTACTTGAAGCCTATGCTGATTTTGAAAGTCTGTTGCAGGTTATTTCATTTTGAAGAAGTTTTATTAAAGCTAGGCATGTACACCGTATCGTATAGTAGTGCTGTGTAGTGTTAGTCCATACTTTTTATCGATTTGTTTCACTCTGTCGGTATATTCTTGCCTTCGCTCTTCTGTTTTTGTTATTATGTAGTCGTTTTGTGACCGCTGAATGCCTCGTATATTTTGAATTAATAAGTATTCTTTAAGTTTCTCTATGGTGTGCTTTTGTTAATAAAGGGCTGTGATAATTATCGTAGTAAAAGATTGTGTGTATGTGTGTGTGTGTGTGCGCGC